>WNGS01085326.1:0-15082 GCA_020271785.1 Procambarus virginalis
GGGTGCTAATCTTGCCAGTAAAATCCCCAGACTCAGACACATATTAACACATATCTCTCGCAGCTATCCAAACTCTCTCTCCTTTCACCAATCAGCCCGGCAGATGTTGTGTCCATCATACACTCTCTAAATAAAGGCAGGGAACACCAGTGAAATTCCGTCCATTGTATACAAGAGAGCCTCCCATGCCCTTGCCCCACCCATAGCCCTACTGTTCAACAAATCTATAGAGTGTCACACCTTCCCTGATATCCTCAAAAAAGCAAGAGTAACGCCAGTCCATAAAGGAGGCAATCCGGCGGACATAAACAATTATAGACCAATATCAAATCTACCCATTCTATCAAAAATATTTGAAAAAATTATTTACAAACAGCTCTATTCCTACCTCGTAAAATTCGACATACTCAGCCCCTGCCAGTTTGGCTTCAGGTCCCAAAAGAGCACCAACGATGCAATCATTAGTCTCCTTGACGTAATCTACTCAGCACTTGACAAAAATGAGTTTCCGATTGGACTCTTCATTGACCTAAGAAAAGCCTTTGATACTGTTAATCACAACTACCTCTTACTTAAACTCCAGCATTATGGAATCCGAGGCCTTGCCCTTGACTACATCCGATCCTATCTTAGTGACAGACACCAATATGTAACTATCAATGAAACAACTTCTTCCACTCTACCAATTACCGTTGGAGTGCCACAGGGCAGTATCTTAGGACCTCTTCTATTTCTTATATATATAAACGATCTGCCTAATGTCTCTAATATTCTCAAACCTATATTGTTTGCTGACGATACTACTCTTATCTATTCAGACCTCAACCCACATACACTAAATAATGTTGTGAATAATGAATTAAAAAAAGTCCACTTATGGATGTCAACTAACAAACTAACATTAAACATCGAAAAGACTTACTACATCTTATTTGGAAGCAAATCATCAAATGCAATTCAGCTACAGATAGACAACATTAACATCAGTAATAAAAATGATGGCAAGTTTCTTGGCCTATTCCTAGACAAGAGACTCAACTTCAGCACCCACATTCAACACATAACTAAGAAAGTCTCTAAGACAGTTGGTATACTCTCCAAAATCAGATATTATGTTCCTAACTCTGCTCTCCTCTCTCTCTATTATGCTCTAATCTACCCCTATCTTAATTATGGTATCTGTGCATGGGGGTCTACCACTGCAAACCACCTTAAGCCCATCATCACCCAGCAAAAATCTGCTATCAGAATAATAACTAACTCTGCTTTCAGACAACACTCAGCTCCCTTGTTTAAATCCCTAAACTTGCTAAATATTAACTCCCTCCACACATTCTCTTGTGTCAACTACATCTACAAAACCTGTTCTTAAATGCAAACCATGCTCTGAAACTCTCTCTGGACAGATGTAATAGGACCCATTATCACCACACCAGAAATAAATATCTCTTTGATATCCCCAGGGTCAAACTTAATCTGTGTAAACACTCTATGCAAATTAAGGGACCTAGTCTATGGAACTCACTCCCTAGTGAATTGAAAAACTGTAAAACTTTTGCCTTATTTAAAACAAAACCAAAAGTACTTAATTTCATCTTCTTAGTTTCCTACACTGAGCTTTATTTTTTGCTCTGTATCTAGTGTTACCCAATCTCCTAATTCTTATGTATTTACCCAAACAACCTTATCATTGTGTTCATTGCTGTCTTCCTTTATGTGCTAGCCATTTGCTGTATTGTGCCTACCAAATTTTGTCAACTACCATTCAAGCTTTCATTGCAATCAATCTTAGCTACCTAAGTGCTTTATTATACTGTACCTACAATTTTCTCTCATCTTTTTTTTTCTTTCTTCTTTTCTTGCCATGTAACTGTTATCATTTCTTTTTTATAATTTTTGCTAGTATTTACCTACTAAAATTTTCTTAGATTAAGGACCTGCCCGAAATGCTGCGCGTACTAGTGGCTTTACAAGATTGTAATTACCATATTATATATTCTCACATTCCCATGTACCTTCTTGTATATGAATAAATAAATAAATAAATAAATAAATAAATTGAAATGGAATCGTAACATATTTAGAATAGCGTATGTTGTTATTACGTGCAACAGATGGCGCTGTTAAAAAAAAAGTTTTAATCTGTCACAGGTGTGGCATCTATATTGTAGGTATATAAAACATTAGAGTATTCGAATGGAACGTTGTGTCAAAATTTCAAAGCAATTAGCGAAGAACTTTCGGAGATTACAGCGTATGTTGCTCTTACGTCCAACAGATGGTGCTGTTTTTCATAAAAAGCATGTTTTTTTCTTTTCACAGGTTAGGCATGTATATAGTTGGTATATAAAACATGTGCCTATTCGAATGCAACGATGTGTCAAAATTTCAAAGCAATCGGTAAAGATGTTTCAAAGATTTCCTTCACATGAAAAACACATGAAAACATTGTTTTCCCAAAAAAGCATGTATTTTTTCCCCTTCACAGACGTGACATTTATATATTATGTATATAAAACCCCGCTCGGATGCGAATGGAACGTTGTGTGAAAATTTCAAAGCAATCGGTAAAGAACTTTCGGAGATCAGCGATTTTGAACACACGAACATTTCCATTTTTATTTAAATAGATTATTTTCTACCACAGACGTGGCCACACATTAACAATGCTAAGCAACATATTTACATTTTCTTTTGTCCTCCATGGACAGGGTTAGAGATTTGTCAAACATATAGTTCAGGTATTTATTGAACAATCAACCACGGAAGGTGATTGTAGTGCTTTTAAAATTCTAGGCTAAGCTACATACGTAAATACATAAATACACAGATTTATGTATGCCCTACATATAGTACAGTCTCCGTGGTGTAGTAGTAAGACACTCGCCTGGCGTTCCGCGAGCGCTATGTCATGGGTTCGTATCCTGGCCGGGGAGGATTTACTGGGCGCAAATCCTTAACTGTAGCCTCTGTTTAACGCAACAGTAAAATGTGTACTTGGATGAAAAAACGATTCTTCGCGGCGGGGATCGTATTCCAGGGACCTGCCCGAAACGCTACACGTACTAGTGGCTGTACAAGAATGTAACAACTCTTGTATATATCTCAAAAAAAAAAAAAGTGTTCGATGTGTCTTTCACATAGTGTCATTAATGTGCATTTACAAAGGTGAAACGGAATTCTGATTTTACACTTGTAATCACGTGGTGTTTGTATTCCTCGTAGTGTGTGGGGATAATCACGTGGTGTTTGTATTCCTCGTAGTGTGTGGGGATAATCACGTGGTGTTTGTATTCCTCGTAGTGTGTGGGGATAATCACGTGGTGTTTGTATTCCTCGTAGTGTGTGGGGATAATCGACTGGTTGAGAATCGACTCATCATAGTCATCATAGACGACTTCAGGAGGAAGGTATAACATGGCAGCATATTTAGGGTCCGGTGGGATTTGCGCCTCCTACTGTCTGCTGTAGATAGTTCTGTACAGTACTGTCTGCTGTAGATAGTTCTGTACAGTACTGTCTGCTGTAGACAGTAAACTATGTCTACTGTATACTGCCCGAAACGCATTGCGTAATAGTGGCTTTAGGCATTGTATGTACTATAAGCTCTAACTATAAATCGATACATTTATGTAAAATCACTTTATGTATGTACCTTACCTGAATAAACATATTTATTTTTATTTATTTATTTATTATTTATTTATATGTGAACAAGGGCTAGGACATACTATCCAGCACTATATCTGTGATTGCCCTGTTATAAATTGTATGAGGTACTTTGAGCTCCATAATTACTTCATACACTCAGGAATATTGGAAGATATTCATGTGCTGTTCCCAGATTTTGATAGTGGAGGTTAATAGAGTGGAGGCCTCACATCTCATGTTCTCTCCTAGTCAGAGTTAATTTGTTTTTGTACTGCAGCTGGTATTTTCTCCACTGATTCCATGTATGACTATAACCATCCGGTGAGATGGGAATATTAGATGAACTTATAGCTAGTTTTTTCATCTACACTGTGTAATCTTGTATATAAAAAAGGGTAGCAGCACATTGCCATGTATACTTAAGCTTGTTAATAAAAAAAAGAGCTTAAGTTTCCATTTTCAATTTTATACTGTAATATTTCATAATAACAATAATAAATTATTACAGTTTTGTAATTAATTTATTATTATTATTATTATTATTATTTATCATATTATTATTTATTTAAAATATCATTATTTATCATTTATCAAACACAATATACTTAACTTTTGCCAATTTGGCTTCAGACCCAAAAAAGCACTAGCGGTGCACTTATTAGTATGATTAACTTGATACATGCAGTTCTTGATAAAAATGAGTTCCCTGTTGGGTTATTTGTGGACCTGCGTAAGGCTTTTGACACTGTCAACCACCAAAACCTTCTTCTTAAATTACATCATTATGGAGTCAGAGGACACTCACTGCAATACCTCAAATCTTACCTTACTGACAGGCTCCAGTATGTTTCTGTGAATAATTCAATTTCTCCCACCCTACCCATCAACATTGGTGTTCCTCAGGGCAGCATACTTGGCCCTCTCCTCTTTCTCATCTACATTAATGACCTTCCAAATGCCTCCCAACACCTCAAACCAGTTCTATTTGCTGACGACACAACCTTCATTTTCTCCAGTCCTGATCCCCTTGCTCTAAATGTCACAGTGAATACTGAACTAAAGAAAGTCCATCTTTAGCTAACTTCCAACAAACTCACCCTTAACATTGACAAAACTTTCTATATTTCGTTTGGCAATAAATCCCCAAATCAAATTAATCTAAGAATAAACAATATCCAAATTAATAACAAAGTAGATGGAAAAATTCCTTGGTGTCCTCATCGATAGCAAGCTGAATTTCCAGGGACACATTCTAAATATAGCAAAAAAGTTTCTAAAGCTGTTGGCATTCTTTCTAAGATCAGATATTATGTACCTCGCCCTGCCCTGGTGACGCTCTATTACTCTCTCATCTATCCTTATCTCAATTATGGTATTTGTGCTTAGGGTTCTACTACCCAAACTCATTTACGTCCTCTAATTACCCAACACAAAGCTGCTATTAGAACAATATTTGTATGAACTTTGTATGTACTAGCCCTATCTATCTTTGTATGTAATAGTGGCTTTAGGCTTTGTATGTACTAGCCCTATCTATAACTCCATCACTCTGTACAATCACTTGTATGTATGTACCTTACCTAAATAAACATTTTGATTTTGAATATCTAACTCTGGCCCCAGACGCACTCGGTACTCTTACTCAAATCTCTGAATATGTTAGATATTAAGTCACTGCACATCCTCTCATGTGTACTCTAGATGTTTAAAACTCTGAACTGCAATGTCAATCCTGACCTTAGAAGCTTCCTAGAAGGTTGTAACAGAAATCATGGGCATCACACCAGAAACAAATACCTATTTGATATTCCAAGAGTGCGACTTAACCAAACTAGAAATGCTCTACAAATCAAGGGACCAAGAATGTGGAATGGTCTCCCCAAGCATGTCAAAGTGTGGCTGTGGATTCCTTCCCATATTGGTCTCCGAATGCATGATAGAACTGATGAGCTAGCCAAGACTTTTGCTCGTAAAGAGGGAATTGATTACCAACTTGGACTGCCTTTGAGCAGCCTGAGGGCAGTAATATCCCAGGAACATCAACTAAATTTCGGAGGCTTGAGGCAAAGTGAAATTCACACCAGTTACTCCATCTATCATCATTCTATTATGCATGAAGAACCGCACGTCTATGGGTCATCCAATAATGTTAGCAGACTTCTAGATGTTACCACTGCTAGGCTTAGGCTCGGCTACAAGTACCTCTGGGAGTTTGTAACATCTGCTGATGTAGATTTGACTAAATGTAAACTCTGTCAGCAGAACTATTCGCATACTTTGCGTCATTATATAATGGAATGTGAAAAAATTGCGGAATTTAGAGATAACACCATCAATAGTGTCCAAGAAATGTGTAAGTACTTCATTCACAATGATGTGCTGCCCGAAATTTTAGCGAAGTATCCAAAATTTGCTTACTGTCGGTAATGCATGCACATGACTGTAAAGCTGCCGCTCAGTTGGGTGGGTGTGCAGCAAGACTAGTAACTGTGTGACTCACTATAGATGTAAAGTGCCTTGTATAGTGACTGTTGTGAGCCTCTTGTAATGTCACTTGTGACACCTCTTTGTGTCACTTGTGACACAAAGATTCTTGATGTGTGTATTTGTGTGGGTGATTAGATATGTATGTGTATGTATATGTGTATACGTATATATATATGTACATGTATGTATGAGGGTGTGTACATGTGTATACAACATTGATAATTTTGTAACTAGCGTCAAACATTGTTATTTGCTTAGCTAAACGAACTAGAGGGTTCAGTTCCTGAACCGATTATGTGCCTCTGTATCCTTTACACCACCGCCCACGGGATGGGTATGGGGTGCATAATAAAGAAAGAAATTGAATTGCATGTCAAAGGATGTACCTCTCTCAACCAGTTTAAGAGTAAAACCAAGTGCTACCTAATTAACTCCATGCATGTAACCTACCTATCTTTTTTGAACAATGCTGTTTGTTCACGAACTGTACAATTGCGAATTTCTGTCATGTTCCCCCTTTTTTTTATTATTTATTCCTTTATTCAACACAATTTATACCTAATCCCAATTACTATTAAGTTTTAGTCTTAGTGGGGAGTTTTTCCCTCACCTTGCCCGAAACACTATGCGTATTAGTGGCTTTAGGTATTGTATGTCCTAATCTATCTATAAATCCAACATTATGTTTGTAAATCAACTATATATGTACTTTTCCTGAATAAAAATGTATTATTATTATTATTATTATTATTATTATTATTATTATATTATTATTATTATTATTACTATTATTATTAATATAACAACAAATATTTAACAATAGTCACCCACCTTCAAAAGATAGAAAAACGAATTATAAAGAGCAGGGATAACTCTTGAAGTTTGTAAATAATGTTTCAGTTTGTCCATGGTTCTTTGTGGGAAATTCGAGTTACTCTCAAACATATGGAGGATCTAACCATTCCCTGGGAAGCGACCCACAACAGTCGACTAACTCCAAAGTGTCTATTTACTGCTAGGGGAACAGGTGTATCGGGTGTAAGGGGACACGTCCAACTGTCACGGCATGCCTAGGATACTTCAACGGTTGGTCGGCTTATGGCGTCACTACCGCCTGAGGTTTATTACACCCGCCGCAATACCTTACTAACCCACAAGCAAGTATACTTTAGTCCTGAACACAGGCCACGACTGACGTAAACTCCCAGTGTATCTTCATACACACCAATATCGTAGGTTTCGGAGTACAATTTCCTCAACCACTTGGACTGAACTGTAGAGCGACGGTCTTGCTTCAGGCAGGTCGGCGTTCAATCCCTGACCGTCAAAGTGGTTGGGCACCAGTTCTTATTGCCGTTCCATCCCAAATCCTTATGCAAACCCCTTCCAATTGCTGTATAGTCATAATGGCTTGTCGCTTTTCCCTGATAAATCCCTTCTTTCCTTCGAAAAAGTTTACTTAATTATAATTATGTAATTCTGTACTGAAAAAATGTTCAAATATATTGTAATCTATATTAAAATGTAAAATTATACATAAAAGTTGAAAAAATTATTATAAATGTTTACAAGTTTTTAAATCGTTACATAATATTTTGTAATCTTAACAAAATGCAAAATTAATTTAAACTCTAGATAACAAAAGTTTTATCTTTTCATACATTTACAATGTTTAATCGGCTATTTTTGCTTACCCATGTGGGTAATAATTATTGTTATACAGTTATGGACAACCAATAGTGTAAACCGTGCTTCTTGGTGTACATACACACAGAGTGGTGTACCGTGCTTCTTGGTGTACATTCACACAGAGCGGTGTACCGTGCTTCTTGGTGTATATACACAGAGTGGTGTACCGTGCTTCTTGGTGTACATACACACAGAGTGGTGTACCGTGCTTCTTGGTGTGCATACACACAGAGTGGTGTACCGTGCTTCTTGGTGTACATACACACAGAGTGATGTACCGTGCTTCTTGGTGTGCATACACACAGAGTGGTGTACCGTGCTTCTTGGTGTGCATACACACAGAGTGATGTACCGTGCTTCTTGGTGTATATACACACAGAGTGATGTACCGTGCTTCTTGGTGTGCATACACACAGAGTGGTGTACCGTGCTTCTTGGTGTACATACACACAGAGTGGTGTACCGTGCTTCTTGGTGTACATACACACAGAGTGATGTACCGTGCTTCTTGGTGTGTATACACACAGAGTGATGTACCGTGCTTCTTGGTGTGCATACACACAGAGTGGTGTACCGTGCTTCTTGGTGTACATACACACAGAGTGATGTACCGTGCTTCTTGGTGTGTATACACACAGAGTGATGTACCGTGCTTCTTGGTGTGTATACACACAGAGTGGTGTACCGTGCTTCTTGGTGTGCATACACACAGAGTGATGTACCGTGCTTCTTGGTGTACATACACACAGAGTGATGTACCGTGCTTCTTGGTGTATATACACAGAGTTTACGTTAGCAATGGATAGTGTCCAGAACTGAATTATATTTGCTGGCTGGTCAGTAAGTATTTGTGGAAGTCTTAATAATCCTCCAGAGGTTGATGGTATTAAGCCCGACACCAAGCTAAACCTATATGACCCAAAGCCCTGCTAGCTCGTAACTCTTTCAACGTTGGATCAGTTGATAGCATTAAATATATAGCAAAACCAGATAGAGTATAAATATGAGAGGAGTAAACACTGATTGTTTGACCCCATGCTTAGTGAACATTTTTTAACAGACATGATAACATTTCACAGCTAATTTCCATTCTTGGTCTGAAATATATAGAGGTCTAGCAATTACAGGACATACCTTCCCACTTAGCAATACTCTGCAGGGTTTGGTGTGATCAACATTGTCATAATCAAATCAAGGCAAATTGTTAAACGATTTGGCGAGGTCGTATTGGGGAAAATAAGATTCAGGACCTGCCCGAAATGCTATGTGTGCTGTTGGCTGTACAAGAATGTAAGAACTCCTGCATATATATAAATACAAAGAAAATAAGCACTGGAAGCAGCAAGGAACAGACTGACGTAAAATAAGATTTTTTGACTGTGATTTGTGGACTTATACTCACTGGACTTGAGCCGCTTGAGGGACCTGAAGCAGAAGAGTGCAGGAATAGCCTAAATTACTCTATCCTTTTGCAACCCGTCCTCAGACCAAGTTAATTCCATCCAGCGGTCGACCCCAAATACCCATTCATCAATTTTAACTTGCTGTTCATTCAAAATAGGAAATTTCTCAAATATAAATGAATATTTACCTGAGTTTACCTGAGAGCCACTAACACTACTGGCCTCGATGAGGACAAGAAGCCGGCGGTTTGCAGAAGGTCCCCCTATTTGCCTTGATGATCTTTTCCTGCTTACCTGTTTGATGGGGTTCTGGGAGTTCTCCTACTCCCCAAGCCGGTCCGAGGCCAGGCTTGACTTGTGAGAGCTTGGTCCAACAGGCTGTTGCTTGGAGCGGCCCGCAGGCCCACATATCCACCACAGCCCGTTGGTCCGCCACTCCTTGAAGAAAACTATCTACTTTTCTCTTGAAGATGTCCACGGTTGTTCCGGCAATATTTCTTATACTCGCTGGGAGGGTGTTGAACAACCGTGGACCTCTGATGTTTATACAGTGTTCTTTGATTGTGCCCATGGCACCTCTGCTCTTCACTGGTTCTATTCGCATTTTCTTCCATATCGTTCACTCCAGTACGTTGTTATTTTACTGTGCAGATTTGGGACCTGCCCCTCCAGTATTTTCCACGTGTATATTATTTGATCTCTCTCGTCTCCTTTCTAGTGAGTACATTTGGAGAGCTTTGAGACTTTTGAGACGATCGCAATAATTTAGGTGCTTTATCGCGTCTATGCGTGCCGTATATGTTCTCTGTATTCCCTCTATTGCAGCAATCTCTCCTGCTCTGAAGGGGGAAGTGAGTACTGAGCAGTACTCAAGACAGGACAACACAAGTGACGTGAAGAGTACAACCATTGTGATGGGATCCCTGGATTTGAAAGTTCTCGTAATCCATCCTATCATTTTTCTGGCTGACGCAATATTTGCTTGGTTATGCTCCCTAAACGTTAGGTCATCAGACATCATTATTCCCAAATCCTTTACATGCTGCTTTCCTACTATGGGCACATTTGATTGTGTTTTGTACCCTGTATTAAGTTTAAGCTCAATTACTTTTAAGTTTTAGTCTAAGTGTTTTTTCCCCACCTAACCTTGCCCGAAACGCTATGTGTACTAGTGGCTTTAGGTATTGTATGCACTACCTCTATCTATAAATCAATCAGAATGTTTGTAACTCTGCATCTATGTATGTACTTTCCTAAATAAAATATTATTATTATTATTATATTATATATATATATTATTATTATTATTATTATTATTATTATTATTATTATTATTATTATTATTATTATTATTATTATTATTGTTGTTGTTATATATGGGGGAGTGAGTAGCACAAGATACAGTGTGAGTTTGAAGCAATAGGTAGGAAACTATGAAGATGAAATTTAATACTTTTTGGTTTTACTTTTGAATAAGGCAAAAGTTGGACAACTTTTTAATTCATTAGGGAGTGAGTTCCATAGACTAGGTCCCTTTATTTGCATAGAGTGTTTACACTGATTAAGTTTGACTCTGGGGATATCAAAGAGATATTTATTTCTGGTGTGGTGATTATGTGTTCTATTACATCTGTCCAAAAAAAGTTCAGAACAGGGTTTGCACTTAAAAACAGGGTTCGTAAAATATAATTGGCACAAGAGAGTGTGTGGAGTGAGGTTATGTTTAGCATGTTTATGAATTTAAACAGGGGGGGGGGGCTGAGTGTTGTCTGAAAGCCGAGTTTGTTATAAACAGTTATATAAGAAATAGTGTACCAAGTATATTACCCTGCGGAACGCCAATGTTAATTGGGAGAATGGAAGAAGTATCTTCATTCACTGAAACATACTGCTGCCTGTCTCTGAGGTAAGACTGCAAATACTGAAGGGAGTGACCTTTGACTCGATTGTGTTGAAGTTTGAGAAGAAAGTTATTGTGGTTAACAGTGTCAGAAGCCTCATGTAGGTCAACAAGCAGACCAATGGGGTACTCCCTTTTGTCAAGAGTGTCAGAAGCCTCATGTAGGTCAACAAACAGACCAATGGGGTACTCCCTTTTGTCAAGAGTGTCAGAAGCCTTATGTAGGTCAACAAACAGACCAATGGGGTACTCCCTTTTGTCAAGAGTGTCAGAAGCCTTATGTAGGTCAACAAACAGATCAATGGGGTACTCCCTTTGTCAAGAGTGTCAGAAGCCTCATGTAGGTCAACAAACAGACCAATGGGGTACTCCCTTTTGTCAAGAGTGTCAGAAGCCTTATGTAGGTCAACAAACAGACCAATGGGGTACTCCCTTTTGTCAAGAGTGTCAGAAGCCTCATGTAGGTCAACAAACAGACCAATGGGGTACTCCTTTTGTCAAGAGTGTCAGAAGCCTTATGTAGGTCAACAAACAGACCAATGGGGTACTCCCTTTTGTCAAGAGTGTCAGAAGCCTTATGTAGTCAACAAACAGACCAATGGGGTACTCCCTTTTGTCAAGAGTGTCAGAAGCCTCATGTAGGTCAACAAGCAGATCAATGGGGTACTCCCTTTTGTCAAGAGCTGCATGTATTGTGTTAGGCATATTTATAACAGCATCATTGGTGCTTTTATGGGGCCTGAAGCCATATTGGTTTGAACTGAGTATATTGTGCTTACATTCTTTAGAGTACATTCCGATGGATGTAGTATACACGGATTTTTTTCCTTTTGTTGGAGCTTTTGATAAGGTACCAAATGAAAGACCGGCAAGGAAATTACAGGGCCATGGAATAAATGGTAAAATATTTGAATGAATAAAACATGGTTGAAAGAAGGGAAAAAAAGGGTAGTGCAAAATGAAAATGAATCTGAATGCAGAAATGTAATAGTGGGGTTGCCCACAAGGGTCCATCTTGGGGCCAACTCTTTTTGTCATATGTACAACGGCATAAATGAAAATATTACAAAACACATCATCAAATCTGCAGATGACACAAAGATTTATGGTAAAGTGGGAAATGATAATGATGTTGAAGCCTTACAAGAATCTACATGAACTCCACAAATGGTCCGAAGACTGGCGAATGCTTTTTAATGTCGATACATGCAAACCTTGCATGTGGGGATAACAACCCACGCCCCAACTACCAAACTATAGCATTACCTTACAGCAGATTGATGGAGAGAAGGATCTTAGAATCAAGATTCACTACTCATTAAAAGTTGCACAACAGGTGGGTGCAGCAGTCAAAAAGCTAACCTAATTTGACCTGGGTCAACAAAATTGCTCTCAAGTTGACTATTTCCTTAACAGCATGAACTCCTGTATGCTAATCCCCACAATCACCAAACCTACCCGAGTCACTCAAACATCAGCCACTACCTTGGATCACATATGGACTAACATAACAGCTCCCCTTGTATCTGGTATAATCTACGACAGAATAACTGACCACTATCCTACCTTTCTCATAGCGAACATGGACATAACACCACCAATAAGCAAGAAACTTTCATTTAGGTTATACAGTCAATCAGCTTTAAACAATCTTACAAATGTACTTCACAATATTAACTGGGATTCTGAATTCAATAATACTCAGGATATAAATTCACTAGCTAACCTCTTCCTCTCCAAAACTCTAAGCCTCTTTAACCTTCATTGTCCCCTTCTTACCAAGCAAGTAACTAACAAAAGATTAAACAATCCATGGCTCACAAGTGGCATTCTCAACTCAATCAACAAGAAACATGAGTACAAAAAGAAACTTAGGATTGGCCTAGTTTCAAAGGAAGTAGCTAAAAGGTACTCATCAATGCTTACCAGTATCATAAGAAAGGCAAAACTTTCATATTATGTGAATAGATTCAATGAAGCAAAAGGCAACATGAAAAGCACTTGGAAAACCATCTCTAGTATCCTAGGAATTAAACAACACTCACATAACCAAATAAAACTCTACAAGGATGGAGATATACCGTCAACTGATTTAGAAATGGCAAATGAATTTAATAGCTTCTTTTCATCGGTTGGTGCTAATTTTGCCAGTAAAATCCCACAGACTCAGACACATATTAACACATATCTCTCAGGCAGCTATCCAAACTCTCTACTCCTTTCACCAATCAGCCCGACAGATGTTGTGTCCATCATTCACTCTCTAAAAACCAAGGCAGGGAACACCAGTGAAATTCCGTCCATTGGAGGCGGTGTGCAGGACAAACATATAAATTTTGACACTAGCTCTCCACATATGTCAGTTGCTTAATTTAGAACCTGTACTTGAGGTCGATCTCGAACCCATTGTTGATGTGACGACTTATATTGATTTTTGTAACTAGCTCATCAAGATTGTAACTTGCTTAGCTAAATGAATTGTGGGGTTCAGTCCCTGAGCCCATTATGTGCCTCTGTAACCCTTTCCACTACCGCCCACAAGATGGGTATGGGGTGCATAATAAATGAACTAAACTAACTATACAAGAGCGCCTCCCTTGCCCTTGCCCCACCCATAGCCCTACTGTTCAACAAATCTGTAAAGCGTCACACCTTCCCTGATATCCTCAAAAAAGCAAGAGTAACGCCAGTCCATAAAGGAGGCAATCCGGCGGACATAAACAATTATAGACCAATATCAAATCTACCCATTCTATCAAAAATATTTGAAAAAATTATTTACAAACAGCTCTATTCCTGCCTCGTAAAATTCGACATACTCAGCCCCTGCCAGTTTGGCTTCCGGTCCCAAAAGAACACCAACGATGCAATCATTAGTCTCCTTGACGTAATCTACTCAGCCCTTGACAAAAATGAGTTTCCGATTGGACTCTTCATTGACCTAAGAAAAGCCTTTGATATTGTTAATCACAACTACCTCTTACTCAAACTCCAGCAATTATTTATTTATTTATTTATTTATATATATCCTGGCAGTACCCATGTCAGCAATGTGCAGGAGACTTCCTCCTGGCAGTACCATGTCAGCAATGGGCACGCGCCTAGAGCCAGAATCCCTTCGTGTAGCAGTGGCCCTCCGCTTTGGTGCCCCAATTCACACTGAATACAAGTGTATTTGCAACAGGGTGGAAGCAGACCAATACGGACTGCATGGTTTGCATTGTGGAAGCACAAAGGGCTGGCATGCAAGACACAACGAGGTCAATGACATCATCAAGAGAGCCTCGTCTCAGCTAAGTGCCCAGCGGAGAGAGAACCTCGCATCCTAGGGGTCCAGAACCCGGATTTCCCCGCACTTCGCCCTGATGCATCACCATATACCATGGAAGGAGGGTAGACGTTGGTGTGGGACTACACATGTGTTATCCACCCTGGCTGACACCTATGTACACTTCGGAGCTGATCAAGCAGGTGGGGCGGCCAACCACATGGAAACAGCAAATCTCTCAATACAGGCGACTGGCAGGCAATACCTCTTTGTTCCCATAGCGTCTGAGACGCATGGCCCCTAGGGCAAGAGTGCCTTGGGATTTCTCAAGAATTGGGTTCCAAGCTCATCGACTGTCACCAAGACCCAAGGGCTTGCAGTTTTTTGTTTCAGCGCCTCAGTGTGGCGATGCAGAGGGGAAATGCTTGCTGCGTCCTCGGTTCCTGTCCGGAAGCGGAGGAGCTTCAGAGATCCATAACCTTTAGGCATTTGTCTTGTTATTTTTTTTAACTTTTAACTACACATAAACATAAAAAAAGGAAGGGGTGGTAGGGGAGAAAGCACACAGAAACTGTATTGGAGGGGACCTACATTCCCTCCAATGCGTTTGTGTGATTTCCTCGAGGCTATGGGTCCCCCTTCTTCCAGCAGTGGTGTACTCCCTTCCATATTTAAAAAAAAAAA
>WNGS01085331.1:0-11641 GCA_020271785.1 Procambarus virginalis
CCCCTCTCATCCGTCAGCTGACAGTCGTGACTGTCTCCCCCTCTCATCCGTCAGCTGACAGTCGTGACTGTCTCCCCCTCTCATCCGTCAGCTGACAGTCGTGACTGTCTCCCCCTCTCATCCGTCAGCTGACAGTTGCTGTCCCCCCTCCCCCTCTCATCCGTCGCTGACAGTCGTGGCTGTCTCCCCTCTCATCCGTCAGCTGACAGTCGTGACTGTCTCCCCCCCTCCATCCGTCAGCTGACAGTCGTGACTGTCTCCCCCTCTCATCCGTCAGCTGACAGTCGTGACTGTCTCCCCCTCATCGTCAGCTGACAGTCGTGACTGTCTCCCCCTCTCATCCGTCAGCTGACAGTCGTGGCTGTCCTTCCCCCCCCTCTCATCCGTCAGCTGACAGTCGTGACTGTCTCCCCCTCTCATCCGTCAGCTGACAGTCGTGGACTGTCTCCCCCTCTCATCCGTCAGCTGACAGTCGTGACTGTCTCCCCCTCATCCGTCAGCTGACAGTCGTGACTGTCTCCCCCTCTCATCCGTCAGCTGACAGTCGTGACTGTCTCCCCTCTCATCCGTCAGCTGACAGTCGTGACTGTCTCCCCCTCTCATCCGTCAGCTGACAGTCGTGGCTGTCTCCCCCCTCTCATCCGTCAGCTGACAGTCGTGACTGTCTCCCCCCCTCTCATCCGTCAGCTGACAGTCGTGACTGTCTCCCCCTCTCATCCGTCAGCTGACAGTCGTGACTGTCTCCCCCTCTCATCCGTCAGCTGACAGTCGTGACTGTCTCCCCCTCTCATCCGTCAGCTGACAGTCGTGGCTGTCTCCCCCCTCATCCGTCAGCTGACAGTCGTGGTCTTCTCCCCCCTCTCATCCGTCAGCTGACAGTCGTGGCTGTCTCCCCCTCTCATCCGTCAGCTGACAGTCGTGACTGTCTCCCCCTCTCATCCGTCAGCTGACAGTCGTGACTGTCTCCCCCTCTCATCCGTCAGCTGACAGTCGTGACTGTCTCCCCCTCTCATCCGTCAGCTGACAGTCGTGACTGTCTCCCCCTCTCATCCGTCAGCTGACAGTCGTGACTGTCTCCCCCTCTCATCCGTCAGCTGACAGTCGTGACTGTCTCCCCCTCTCATCCGTCAGCTGACAGTCGTGACTGTCTCCCCCTCTCATCCGTCAGCTGACAGTCGTGACTGTCTCCCCCTCTCATCCGTCAGCTGACAGTCGTGACTGTCTCCCCCTCTCATCCGTCAGCTGACAGTCGTGACTGTCTCCCCCTCTCATCCGTCAGCTGACAGTCGTGACTGTCTCCCCCTCTCATCCGTCAGCTGACAGTCGTGGCTGTCTCCCCCTCTCATCCGTCAGCTGACAGTCGTGGCTGTCTCCCCCTCTCATCCGTCAGCTGACAGTCGTGGATGTCTTCCCCCCCTCCATCCGTCAGCTGACAGTCGTGACTGTCTCCCCCTCTCATCCGTCAGCTGACAGTCGTGGCTGTCTCCCCCTCTCATCCGTCAGCTGACAGTCGTGGCTGTCTCCC
This sequence comes from Procambarus virginalis, assembly GCA_020271785.1. Classification (NCBI taxonomy): domain Eukaryota; kingdom Metazoa; phylum Arthropoda; class Malacostraca; order Decapoda; family Cambaridae; genus Procambarus; species Procambarus virginalis. The sequence goes on from WNGS01085331.1 coordinate 1,526, forward strand.
CCTCTCATCCGTCAGCTGACAGTCGTGGCTGTCTCCCCCTCTCATCCGTCAGCTGACAGTCGTGACTGTCTCCCCCTCTCATCCGTCAGCTGACAGTCGTGGCTGTCTCCCCCTCTCATCCGTCAGCTGACAGTCGTGGCTGTCTCCCCCTCTCATCCGTCAGCTGACAGTCGTGGCTGTCTCCCCCTCTCATCCGTCAGCTGACAGTCGTGGCTGTCTCCCCCTCTCATCCGTCAGCTGACAGTCGTGGCTGTCTCCCCCTCTCATCCGTCAGCTGACAGTCGTGGCTGTCTCCCCCTCTCATCCGTCAGCTGACAGTCGTGACTGTCTCCCCCTCTCATCCGTCAGCTGACAGTCGTGGCTGTCTCCCCCTCTCATCCGTCAGCTGACAGTCGTGGACTGTCTCCCCCTCTCATCCGTCAGCTGACAGTCGTGACTGTCTCCCCCTCTCATCCGTCAGCTGACAGTCGTGACTGTCTCCCCCTCTCATCCGTCAGCTGACAGTCGTGACTGTCTCCCCCTCTCATCCGTCAGCTGACAGTCGTGGCTGTCTCCCCCTCTCATCCGTCAGCTGACAGTCGTGGCTGTCTCCCCCTCTCATCCGTCAGCTGACAGTCGTGACTGTCTCCCCCTCTCATCCGTCAGCTGACAGTCGTGACTGTCTCCCCCTCTCATCCGTCAGCTGACAGTCGTGGCTGTCTCCCCTCTCATCCGTCAGCTGACAGTCGTGACTGTCTCCCCCTCTCATCCGTCAGCTGACAGTCGTGGCCGTCTCCCCCTCTCATCCGTCAGCTGACAGTCGTGACTGTCTCCCCCTCTCATCCGTCAGCTGACAGTCGTGGCTATCTCTCCTGTCATCCGTCAGCTGACAGTCGTGACTGTCTCCCCCTCTCATCCGTCAGCTGACAGTCGTGGCCGTCTCCCCCTCTCATCCGTCAGCTGACATAGAACACAAGAACATTTACATCGCATCAGGCTGGGACAGCTATGTGCATGGTAAATAGGCTTACAGGTTCCGGAAGATGAGAGGAAATGTCAACACTGGAGAAATGCCTAACAGACCACTGGAACATTATGTAACACAGTGCACAGTTACAGCCACAAGAGACCAATGGAACATTATCTAACACAGTGCACAGTTACAGCCACAACAGTCCACTGGAACATTATCTAACACAGTGCACAGTTACAGCCACAACAGTCCACTGGAACATTATCTAACACAGTGCACAGTTACAGCCACAACAGACCACTGGAACATTATCTAACACAGTGCACAGTTACAGCCACAACAGACCACTGGAACATTATCTAACACAGTGCACAGTTACAGCCACAACAGACCACTGGAAAATTAACACAGTGCACAGTTACAACCACAACAGCCCACTGGAACATTATCTAACACAGTGTACAGTTACAGCCACAACAGACCACTGGAACATTATCTAACACAGTGCACAGTTACAACCACAACAGACCACTGGAACATTATCTAACACAGTACACAGTTACAGCCACAACAGACTACTGGAACATTATCTAACACAGTGCACAGTTACAACCACAACAGACCACTGGAACATTATCTAACACAGTGCACAGTTACAACCACAACAGACCACTGGAACAATATCTAACACAGTGCACAGTTACAGCCACAACAGACCACTGGAACCTTATCTAACACAGTGCACAGTTACAGCCACAACAGACCAGTGGAACATTATCTAGCACAGTGCACAGTTACAGCCATAACAGACCACTGGAACATTATCTAACACAGTGCACAGTTACAAACCCATTAAGATCTCAACTTATATTAAACAGAGCAGAAGAAGTTATTAAACACACATGGCAAAATCTTACTGAAGCGACCATACGAGTCATAAATACTCATACTCCGCCCAAGTAAAAAAGAAACAAGCAACACTTAGTGGGCCAGCCAGAGGCTTAGGGCCCGCGCAGGAATATGCCTGCAAAACAAATCAGCTGACAGTCGTGACTGTCTCCCCTTCTACTCGTCAGCTGACAGTCGTGACTGTCTTCCCCTTCCATTAGTCAGCTGACAGTCGTGACTGTCTTCCCCTTCTAGTAGTCGGCTGACAGTCGTGGCTGTCTCCTCCTTCCATTAGTCGGCTGACAGTCGTGACTGTCTTCCCCTTCCATTCGCAGCTGACAAAATGGCCCGCCCCGCCCCGCCACCTCCCACTCTTAGCAATTATTGTAAATAATGTCTGCATCACTAACTCTCCTTACCTAACACAAAGTAATTGTATTGTATGTAAAGGAGTGAATTAAGTGTGATACAAACACCAAATATCTCTCGGTGCACCCTGTTAAAACGCCATTAACCGCCAGCGATCCATCGTCCTGTTAATCCACCATTCATCTAACGGTTCATGCCGTTATCCACCATCTACCAGCGATCCATCGTCCTGTTAATCCACCATTCATCTAACGGTTCATGCCGTTATCCACCACCTACCAGCGATCCATCGTCCTGTTAATCCACCATTCATCTAACGGTTCATGCCGTTATCCACCACCTACCAGTGATCCATCGTCCTGTTAATCCACCATTCATCTAACGGTTCATGCCGTTATCCATCACCTACCAGCTCCTCCACCTAACAGTGACCCATAGTGAAACCTTCACTGCTTTTCTTCTTTTTAACTAACGTTATGAATCGTACATTAATGTTCTAACCCAACCAAACTTACCTAACTTAATTGTGATGTCATCCAGTGTATTTAGCACCATGTATTATGCTACACATAATATAAATGTTGAAGAAAAGAAGTTGAGAAAAAGTAAATTATATATATATATTAAATGTTGATACGGAGTATTAGGGATAATCTAGTATCAATTAAATTGTTAAATCATAAATCTCCGATATAGACACGGACACTTGAATTTATGAGAATCAACATTATAATGCGTGTTTAATCTCACACAATGAAAATCTTTATTTAACGACTTAGAATAACCCTCATGCGCACAGGCAACCTATGCGCTGGGCAATCCCAGGCACACGCCCCAGACAACCAGGCCACTGCATGGTAAAACGATTGTAACCTGGGATTCCACTTCTCTCTCTGGGGTTCCCATGAGTTTCCACTGCAGCCTAGAGGGTTCAGTTGAAGCGAAGGTTCCAATCCTTTAACCCTATCATAGCATGGTTGTCTGGGGCGTGTTCTTGGGAATAACCAGCGCATAGGTTCGAATCCTCATCACGGCTCCTTATTTTCTCATTGATAAATCACGTTAGTGTGATTGCTGTGTGTACTAGAGAGGTATATACCAATCCAACTGGGTGGGTACTCAACCCTCTCGAGGGGAACCTTTTCTTAACACTGTGACTTGCCTCACCATACTTACCGCCTCTCGTGAGGACAACTGGCCCAGTGTAGGACACGCCAGGGATGTGTCAGGTAATCTTCGTCTCCAAGACTCGGCCTTCACCTGTTCTGGCACTGACAGGCAAATCGATGTGGACTATGATGCATGGACAAGTCTCGGGGGAAGACAATTAAACACACAAATAGTAAGTTCTTGAAAATCAAGTCCACATCCAGGTGTCCATATTTACACAAGATGGTGGCTGTGACCACAGATGGGTGGCCACTGCGGTCAAGCACTTACAGCTGCCCGAGGTTCAGGAACCACCATGAGGATGATGGTAACGTTTGTACCTGTAGTACTGATGCTTGAAGCTGCTAGAGATTGTTGGTGGCGTACACAGTCGGGGACACGTGTAAGAATATGGTACTTGGCTGCCCTCGCTACTCTTGTGGACGATCCATGCATAGCATCTATTTGACGTAATGTTCTTGTATTACTCTCAGACGAAACATTCTGGGTTTGCAGCATTCACCAGTGATACGAGGAAAGAGATTTCCGCAGCTGTTGAGGTTACATGTTAACTGCTTAAGTGTGTATGTGGGTGGGTGCGCGTGCATGCGGCCAGGAGTGGTGTTCTAGAATCTTTAATAATTGGGAGGGATCTAGCATGTTTGGTCTGTGAAGGCCAAGACGCTAATAAAATATTACATAATGGCTTGGTCTAACCATTAAGAATTGAACGAAGATATAATGAAAATTATATCGTCAACGAAGCGTCAGGCGAGAGGTAGTCGTAACTAAGAACTATTGGCTGTGGCGAAAGCTCATAATGACCTACATTACTAGGATGAGCCGATCACCAGCCATGAGACTCGCCACCGGCGCCTCTGGTACAGCAGGCAGCACGCGCGTTTGTTCTCTGGGAAAACTTCAGATTATGAGCAATCATTAACTCAAATCCTCGCAGTTTTGTGAGGAATAACCCATCAATACCCAGACTCAAGAGCTGTTGATGTTACGTGTTGACTGTATTTGTGTGTCCGCCCGCCAGGAGTGCGTGTCCCACTATTGTTTGGCAGAAACGTTGAAGATTTCTTCTGTAATGCTTGGATAAATACCGTTGTTGACTATCTGCTGTCCACCTGTCTATATTTGCACACACCCCAGTATGCAGGCGACCCACACTGTTACCACAGTGATATGGTCGCCCGGCTCTCGGTGATCTTTTATTCACGTGTATGTGGGAGAGCCTTATCACTGAACAGTTAGATTCCCTGTGGACAGTGCCACAATGTACCACAGAACACCTTAAAAGGGGCACTGAGCTTGACAGGGAAAGGTATACTAAACTGCTCAACTAGGTAATATTATTACCTAGTTATAAACAAATAATATTATAAACAATAATATTATACCAGGGAATCTATCAGGACCTAACCAACCACAGATTGGAGAACTACTTAGATTCTGTGACAAATTTTCACTCACTCAGCAGATATCGGAGCCAACGAGAAATGAAAATATTCTAGATCTGGTCTTTACGAACAATGAAGACATTATCAGAGACATTACGATATCAGATACCACATATTCAGATCACAAGCTCATTGAAGTGCAAACTACCATCAATACTCAGAATAGACCTAAAACGTTGATAAAGCGAGAGGGGCTATTCAGTAAATTCAATTTTAATAATAAAAGGATAGACTGGGAGATAATAAACAGGGAACTTAAAAACATTCCATGGGAAACTGTTTTAAGTAATAAAAGTCCTACAGAAGGAATAGAAAAACTGACTTCGGAAGCGTATCAAGTCTGTCTGAAACATGTTCCTTTGAGGAAAGCCAGAAAGAGATCCAACGTAGAAAGAGAACGCAGAAGACACTATAAACGCAGGAAAGAATAACGGAACTGCTTATGCAGACACGAATTTCCCGTCAAAGAAGGAATAATTTAAATAGGGAGATTGAAGAAATCGAGCGGAAATTGAAACACTCATATGAAACTGAAGAAAGGCAGTTAGAACAGAAAGCAATTCAGGAAATAAAGAAAAATCCAAAATACTTCTTCACATATGCGAAATCAAAAGCAAAAACTACTGCCAGTATTGGACCTATTCGTACAAGTGAAGGTTCATACACGGAGGATGACAAAGAAATTAGTGAAATCCTAAAAAAGCAGTATGAGGACATGTTTAGCACTCCAATAAACAACATGAAAGTAGAAGATCCAGACAATTTCTTTATGCGGGATATCCAAACCCCTGTAAATATAACTGATATCAACACGAGCGCACTAAATTTGAAAGAGAAATTGAAAACATGCCCATGCACTCGGCCCCAGGTCCAGACTCATGGAATTCAATATTTATAAAGAAATGCAAAGTGCCGGTAGCACAGGCACTCAGTATAGTGTGGAGGAAGAGCTTGGACACGGGGGAGATACCAGATGCACTTAAAGTAGCAGACATAGCCCCTCTACACAAGGAGGGAGCAAAGCATTGGCAAAGAATTATAGACCAGTTGCACTAACATCGCACATAATAAAAGTATTTGAGAGAGTGATTAGGAGTCAGGTCACCAATTTCATGGAGACCAATGACCTTCACAACCCAGGCCAACATGGATTTCGAGCGGGAAGATCGTGCCTCTCACAGCTACTTGAGCACTACGATAAAGTCACTGAGGCATTAGAAGAAAAACAGAATGCTGATGTGATATACACGGACTTCGCAAAGGCTTTCGATAAATGTGACCATGGCGTGATAGCACACAAAATGAAGTCAATGGGAATAACCGGTAAAGTAGGACGCTGGATACTCAGTTTTCTGTCAAACAGGACTCAGCGAGTAACGGTCAACCATATAAAATCTAGTCCAAGTGCAGTTAAAAGCTCTGTACCTCAGGGTACAGTCCTTGCACCGCTGCTTTTCCTTATTCTCATATCAGATATAGACAAAAATACAAGTCACAGCTTCGTATCATCCTTTGCAGACGACACAAAAATCAGTATGAAAATTACCTCGGCTGAAGACATTGAAAAACTTCAAGCTGATATTAATAAAGTTTTCGACTGGGCATCAGAAAATAATATGATGTTTAACAGTGACAATTCCAGGTACTCAGGTACGGTAAAAATGAGGACCTTAAACATAATACAGGTACAAAACACAATCAAATGTGCCCATAGTAGGAAAACAGCATGTAAAGGATTTGGGAATAATGATGTCTGACGACCTAACGTTTAGGGAGCATAACCAAGCAAATATTGCGACAGCCAGAAAAATGATAGGATGGATTACGAGAACTTTCAAATCCAGGGATCCCATCACAATGCTTGTACTCTTCAAGTCACTTGTGCTGTCCCGTCTTGAGTACTGTTCAGTACTCACTTCCCCCTTCAGAGCAGGAGAGATTGCTGAAATAGAGGGAATACAGAGAACATATACAGCACGTATAGACGCGATAAAGCACCTAAATTATTGGGATCGTCTCAAAGCTCTCCAAATGTACTCACTAGAAAGAAGACGAGAGAGATATCAAATAATATACACCTGGAAGATACTGGAGGGCCAGGTCCCAATCTACACAGTAAAATAACAACGTACTGGAGTGAACGATATGGAAGAAAATGCAGAATAGAACCAGTGAAGAGCAGGGTGCCATAGGCACAATCAGAGAACACTGTATAAACATCAGAGGTCCGCGGTTGTTCAACGTCCTCCCAGCAAGCATAAGAAATATTGCCGGAACAACCGTGGACATCTTCAAGAGGAAACTAGATTTATTCCTCCAAGGAGTTCCGGACCAGCCGGGCTGTGGTGGGTATGTGGGCCTGCGGGCCGCTCCAAGCAACAGCCTAGTGGACCAAACTCTCACAAGTCAAGCCTGGCCTCGGGCCGGGCTTGGGGAGTAGAAGAACTCCCAGAACCCCATCAACCAGGTATCAACCAGGTATCTAGGTGTTTAGGTATACCAGAGTTTAACTTGGGAAAAATAATTTTACGACCTCCTTTGAAGTTAAATAAATGTATATCCAGACCTAGGAGTGTCTGAGGCATTAGGTAGAATGTGAATAGGCTCTCGCTATGGGATACGTCAAAAGGGAAGTCGAGGAGAAAGAGGAAATGGAGGCCAGTTTTAGACAATAAGGAGAGACAGTTCAGAGGAAGAGTTGAAATGAGAATTGCTATCGAGGTTTCACAAAGTACTTCTAACAGCAAGAATCCCGACATAATGTACCTAGAGGGGACAGCATCAGTCACACACTAGCCTGTGTCGGACTCTGCACATCTTCCCAAATTGCAGACTTAAAATTGAAAAATTTCAAAACTTATAATATAGTTGTTATAGATTCAGCTACTCCGAACAAGTTCTAAGTAGCACGGGCTATGGTGAGCCCATAACTTACCTGGCACAGGAGTGGGGGCAAGATGCATCGGCTATGGTTAGCCTCGTGGACAGATGTCTCCCGTCTATAATACACAGACAACTTTCCTACTGCATATGGTGTAGTAACTGAAATGGAAAAGAGGCAATCATAGTTCAAACTTTCCATCACTGTCAACGAGCAAGGATAAATTATGACAAAACCAAACCAAAAGACTGCAAATTACCTAGAAACGGTAACATTCCCGCAAAGAAAACCTGAATGCTTGGAAAACTTGGACCCTTCAGAAAGACGCACAAGAGTCGTGCTGTTGGGATATCCAATCGACTCCACACTGGATTCAAAACTAGAACACATGCAAATCTTGAAAACGGTGCCGCACAAAAATAGACAAAGCAGTGACACGTCAGATTCTAGTGACTGTTATGGTACATGCGCCAGAAACGTTGTCTTGGAAATTAGAGAATATATTGACAGACCATACGTTCCGAAATCCCTGCACTACTTCGTCTAACATCAAGCTACGACTCACTCCCAATTAACATACAGCATAAACTTAATGACACACGCCCCAACAGACAACGAACCATCAATCTTGCCTGTACAGCTATCGACGTGTCGGACCTTAATGATGTAACTGAATGGGAATTAAATCATGCACTAAAGATGGGAAAATCAACTGCTCCTGGAGAGGACGGTATTACTTACAGTCTACTGAGATTAGTCTCACAAGTACCAGGTAATCCACTGTTAGTGCTGTACAGAATGAGTTTACGTGAAGGAGTATTACCTGATGCTTGGACAAAGAGTGTCATTGTTCCCATCCCCAAACCACACTCAGATAATTATAGACCCATATCTCTAACATCGTGTGTCTGTAAAGTGCTTGAACGTATTGTTCTTAACAGACTCATGTATCGTATACAGGGGCACCTGTCACCTCAACTGTTTGGATTTATGCCTGGGCTCAGTACACAACACTGTTTTGCTGAATACTTCGCACATATTGAAGCTTCCCCTCAAACAGTCTTCATCGACCTAGCAGCAGCTTTTGATACAGCAAACAGAGAAATCATACTGGAACAGCTTGCCGAGCTGGGAATACAAGGAAAATTATTGAAATGGATAAAGGGCTATTTGTCTAATCGAACAGCATATGTTTTGTTTAATGGTGTTAAAAGCACAGAGAGCAAACACTTTGAACTGGGAACTCCACAAGGAGGGGTCCTCAGCCCCTTGTTGTTCAACGTTCTGATGCATAAACTTATTAAAGATCTTCCAACTAATAATGAAGACACTGTCATTTGTTATGCTGATGATATATGTTTACAGGCTGCCTCCGAGCCTAGAATGCAAGTTCTGCTCGATGCTTTTGCTACTAGAGCTGAGGAATGTGGCCTCCTTATCTCTGTACAGAAAACTCGTGCCCTCATTCCATGTGGTATTCCACCACCCATTATCATATAGATGGGCGAGCACTTGAGAACTGCGAGTCTTACAGATACCTTGGTGTCCCTATTAACGACCCTGGGTACCTTTCTTCTCTCAAGAGGAGACTGTGGGAGAGATTAAAGCCCTTGCGGGTCCTTGTTGGTGTCAATCATGGAATTAACGTGAGACTTGCTAGAATGTTTTATGTATCATTTATACGCTCTGTGATTGACTACAATGCTCTACATCTCACACTGTATACTGACAAAGAGCTGAAATCTCTTGAAACCTTGCAAAACGAAGCTATGCGTCTCATCCTTGGGGCTCCAAAGTCCACGAGAATAGTTAATATGAGAGCAGAGTTAAAATTACCTACCATAAGTGAGAGAATTTTGTCTATTAGCACAGTTTTCGGCGTGAAGGCATTGAGTAGATCTAGGCAACACATGAAGTTTCAAGCTAAACTTTCTAATATGCTGCACTCACTGAGGTCTATAGAAGAAGAACGAAATCTGATTATGTATATTGGTTCTATAAGGTAGCAACTCCACCAAAATATTAAATATGTACCCAACTCAACTAATGATTAATCAACCAATTACTCCATGGGATAACTGGGATTTATCAGTTGATTTTGTAAATGCGCCCAAGAAAGATAGTGTGCACTTCTACATTATTAAAACAGTTAACACTGAAAAGCATCACTGAAAGTACTCAGAGTTTGGGTAACGATGTGTATCAGTGCTATACCGACGGCTCTGTAGAAGAAGGTGGACGATGTACGGATGTGCATGTAATATATTTGAACAATCTACTCTCGTACATACAGCAATGAAGCGCGTCAATGACTGGGCAAGTACAACTCAAACCGAACTTGCAGGCATATACCTTGCCACTGATTTTTTAAAAAGACCAAAGGCAGTGGACTTATATACTGTGACTGCAGA
>WNGS01085335.1:0-10991 GCA_020271785.1 Procambarus virginalis
TTTTATTTTGAAAATTACAGTGATTTTTGTTTTCTGTGCAGTGTTTTATAACTTTAAAAAAATGAGGTACTTGAAATATTCATTAGAAATTTAACTGCCAGAATTAATTGAAGTAAACTACTGAAAGTTATGAGACAAATTACAACAACTTAAATTAGCAGTTAAACAGTGTTTTATAATTATTTTTTTTTGGTCAATTATAATAGTTTTAGGTGGAGAATTAATTCTCTAATTCCTTCAGTCAAACCTTCCCATATAGTCAACTATGTAGTCGACAATTAATTCTAACTCAAAAGGTATTTAATTACCGAAAAAATACAATTATTAAACGCTGTTAACTGCTAATTTATGTAGTTGACTAATGGGAACAGCGCTGACTAGTTCTGGTAATTACAGGATTTATTCACCATTGATGCCAATTAATGATGTGGTTTGTGGAACACTAATGTAACTATACATAATGGTCTTTGTTTATTAGTGTTCGTACTGTGATATAAATATGCCCACTGTGATGGCTTGATTACTTGCTGCTTCCATCAATATGCCCACTGTGTTAGCTTGATTATTTGCTGCTTCCATCAATATGCCCACTGTGATGGCTTGATTACTTGCTGCTTCCATCAATATGCCCACTGTGATGGCTTGATTACTTGCTGCTTCCATCAATATGCCCACTGTGATGGCTTGATTACTTGCTGCTTCCATCAATATGCCCACTGTGATGGCTTGATTACTTGCTGCTTCCATCAATATGCCCACTGTGATGGCTTGATTACTTGCTGCTTCCATCAATATGCCCACTGTGTTAGCTTGATTACTTGCTGCTTCCATCAATATGCCTCAGTGTTAGCTTGATTACTTGCTGCTTCCATCAAATGCCCACTGTGATGGCTTGATTACTTGCTGCTTCCATCAATATGCCCACTGTGATGGCTTGATTATTTGCTGCTTCCATCAATATGCCCACTGTGATGGCTTGATTACTTGCTACTTCCATCATATATGCCCTCAGTGTAGCTTGATTATTTGCTGCTTCCATCAATATGCCCACTGTGTTAGCTTGATTACTTACTGCTTCCATCAATATGCCCACTGTGTTGGCTTGATTATTTGCTGCTTCCATCAATATGCCCACTGTGATGGCTTGATTATTTGCTGCTTCCATCAATATGCCCACTGTGTTAGCTTCATTATTTGCTGCTTCCGTCAATATGCCCACTGTGATGGCTTGATTATTTGCTGCTTCCATCAATATGCCCACTGTGTTAGCTTGATTATTTGCTGCTTCCATCAATATGCCCACTGTGTTAGCTTGATTACTTGCTGCTTCCATCAATATGCCCTCAGTGTTGGCTTGATTACTTGCTGCTTCCATCAATATGCCCACTGTGATGGCTTGATTATTTGCTGCTTCCATCAATATGCCCACTGTGTTAGCTTGATTATTTGCTGCTTCCATCAATATGCCCACTGTGTTAGCTTGATTATTTGCTGCTTCCATCAATATGCCCACTGTGATGGCTTGATTACTTGCTGCTTCCAACAATATGCCCACTGTGATGGCTTGATTACTTGCTGCTTCCATCAATATGCCCACTGTGATGGCTTGATTACTTGCTGCTTCCAACAATATGCCCACTGTGTGGCTTGATTACTTGCTGCTTCAGTCAATAAACAGTTTATGGTGCTGTCACTCCGATGTCAGTTCCAGAAGTGAAAATTCATGATCAGCAAGGAGACATGGAAACTTATTATATTTGGAATAATTCTCGGGGAACATTAGTGACGCACGGAACATTAGTGACGCACGGAACATTAGTGACGCACGGAACATTAGTGACGCACGGAATATTAGTGACGCACGGAACATTAGTGACGCACAGAACATTAGTGACGCACGGAACATTAGTGACGCACGGAACATTAGTGACGCATGGAACATTAGTGACGCACAGAACATTAGTGACGCACGGAACATTAGTGACGCACGGAACATTAGTGACGCACGGAACATTAGTGACGCACGGAACATTAGTGACGCACGGAACATTAGTGACGCACGGAACATTAGTGACGCATGGAACATTAGTGACGCACGGAACATTAGTTACGCACGGATTAGTGACGCACGGAACATTAGTGACGCACGGAACATTAGTGACGCACAGAACATTAGTGACGCACGGAACATTAGTGACGCACGGAACATTAGTGACGCATGGAACATTAGTGACGCTCGGAACATTAGTGACGCACGGAACATTAGTGACGCACGGAACATTAGTGACGCACGGAACATTAGTGACGCATGGAACATTAGTGACGCATGGAACATTAGTGGCGCACAGAACATTAGTGACGCACGGAACATTAGTGACGCACGGAACATTAGTGACGCACGGAACATTAGTGATGCACGGATTAGTGACGCACGGAACATTAGTGACGTTGGAACATTAGTGATGCACGGAACATTAATGACGCATGGAACATTAGTGACGCACGGAACATTAGTGACGCATGGAACATTAGTGACGCTCGGAACATTAGTGACGCACGGAACATTAGTGACGCACAGAACATTAGTGACGCACGGAACATTAGTGACGCACGGAACATTAGTGACGCATGGAACATTAGTGACGCACGAAACATTAGTGACGCACGGAACATTAGTGACGCACGGAACATTAGTGACGCACGGAACATTAGTGACGCACGGAACATTAGTGACGCATGGAACATTAGTGACGCATGAAACATTAGTGACGCACGGAACATTAGTTACGCACGGAACATTAGTGACGCACGGAACATTAGTGACGCACGGAACATTAGTGACGTTGGAACATTAGTGACGCACGGAACATTAGTGACGCATGGAACATTAGTGACGCACGGAACATTAGTGACGCACGGAACATTAGTGACGCATGGAACATTAGTGACGCACGGAACATTAGTGACGCATGGAACATTAGTGACGAACGGAACATTAGTGACGCACGGAACATTAGTGACGCATGGAACATTAGTGACGCACGGAACATCAGTGACGCACGGAACATTAGTGACACACGGAACATTAGTGACGCACGGATATTAGTGACGCACGGAAATTAGTTACGCACGGAACATTAGTAACGCACGGAACATTAGTGACGCACGGAACATTAGTGACGCACGGAACATTAGTGACGCACGGAACATTAGTGACGCACGGAACATTAGTGACGTTGGAACATTAGTGACGCACGGAACATTAGTGACGCACGGAACATTAGTGACGCACGGAACATTAGTGACGCACGGAACACTAGTGACGCCGGAACATTAGTGACGCACGGAACATTAGTGACGCACGGAACATTAGTGACGCACGGAACATTAGTGACGCACGGAACACTAGTGACGCACGGAACACTAGTGACGCACGGAACACTAGTGACGCACGGAACATTAGTGACGCACGGAACACTAGTGACGCACGGAACATTAGTGACGCACGGAACACTAGTGACGCAGGAACATTAGTGACGCACGGAACACTAGTGACGCACGGAACATTAGTGACGCATATCTTCAGCTACGTTACTGTGGCTCATCGTCTGCTCTCAGTGTACTGTGAACCACAGTTCACAGTAGCAGACAAAAGAACGTATGTCTTTTAGGGTAAAGACAGCCCCGTCTTCATGTCGGTGGGCTATTAATTATATCTTCATTCCAGACTTGGGTTGGCACTCATAGGAGAACTGGATGACTTAGTTATCTATTCCAGGTTGTTTGATGAGCACCTCCACGACTCAACTGAGAACCTTTCATTGATAGACAAGGCGGGCTTGAAATTAAATGTTCTGTAATGCACTCTGACCCCCAGAACCTCGAGCTCCTAGGGTTCCAGGTGAACACAGACGGGATCAAGACTGACACAGACGGGATAAAGACTGACACAGACGGGATAAAGACTGACACAGACGGGATTAAGACTGACACAGACGGGATAAAGACTGACACAGACGGGATAAAGACTGACACAGACGGGATCAAGACTAACCCCAGCCTCATGCCGCGCCAGTACTGACAGGCCATCACCTACACAAGTAACATGTGTAGGTGTCTCGGGGTCGCCGGACTCTTCCGTCGCCACACTGAAGGGTTCGCCACACTGAAGGCTTCGCCAGCACATGAGCAGCTCCCTCAACTGTCCTTTCAAAGTGAAATTTGTGTTGACACTTGTACATGGTGATGCTTGTGCCAAGATTTCATCTCTGTCGGAAATCCAACACCATTTAATAATATTACATGCAATTGCAGATAATATTGCTGCCATTGTGTCCACAAGTTAACCCGTAGAAAATGTAACATGTAGTGGAATTTTCCGTCTATAGAAAACGGGATATCATTGCCACATACTATTATAATTCACCAGCTATTTTGTTGGAATTATTTTTAATTACATTAGGCTTTGGACTTTTATATCATAAAAACATCTTATATTAATTAACTTAATTATCAGTATTAAAATAAAGTAAGTGTGACCCTTCTATCAGTTACTGACATCTAGACAAAGTGCCAAGGCGTCAGTAGTAGGGAGTGGTCAGCCATTGTTATTAAGACCACAGAGGCGAAGGGAGCAAATTCGGCTCCTATCATATCTCTTGGACGAAGTGTTACGGAAACCAAAGGTCTTCAACACGCAGTCAACAATAAACAAGCTAACTGTTCTACGAAACCCGTTTATCCTAATCATTTTGGCCATTAATGATGGTAGATAAAGGGTGAACCGGTTGAATGCGAACTCGCCTCATATAAAGGTAATTAAGCCTTGGTCCTTATTATATATAATATACAGTGTTTTCTCTGATATATATCTGTCATATATTAGGATTCTGGTTTTACAGCTAGCACCTTTGACAGGTACAAGAAAAGAAGCAAGACTTGGTATATCAGTTACTATGGGTGTTGGAAACTGCCTCAAAATAAGATAATTTGGTGTCTACATCCTAGTTATACCTGGTGAACTAAGCTGCCTGTGTAAATAAGATAAGGAACCTCCTCAATGTATACTAATATATGTAGGTTAATACTGTAGTTTGATTGGCTGCATATATATAAATTTAATATAAACCCCCCCCTAATGTGTATGGATCGATTTGTGATATTATTGCAGAAATACAGTCCACTTAACACCATACAAATTGCTATCGAAGTATATAAATTAACGTAATAAAATTCTATATAAATTCATATAATCTCACAGGTCGGTCCACAATCTCCATTAATGACCATACCGGCACTAGTTCCGCCGGGGTGAATAGATACAATATCACGGATAACAAATCACTGGATCCATATCACTGGATAACAATATCACTGGATAACAATATCACTTGGATAACAATATCACCTGGATAACAATATCACCTGGATAACAATATCACCTGGATAACAATACACTTGGATACAATATCACCTGGAAAACAATATCACTTGGATAATAATATCACCTGGATAACAATCACTTGGATAATAATATCACCTGGATAACATAACACTTGGATAATAATATCACCTGATAACAATATCACCTGGATAACAATATCACCTGGATAACGGATGACAAATAACCAGGATATATCCTCGCCACTGACTCAGTGTTGTGACACTAAACACAAGGCTCCAACAAATAACACAAGGTATTTTTTACCATAAATATATAAAAATATAGACAGGTACTGGCAGTTAAGTTAGAGCTAGTTACCCCTTTGATCTGGGTGTTGGAGGTTTAAATTAATTTCCAAGATTTCGTTCCTGAAGCCTCATCCGTGGGTAGCATTTTTAGGTGCAGGCCGCTTTATTTCCAGCATATTTGAAACTTAATTACTTTAATTTGCTGAGAAAATCTTAATGAGTGCGTCGCCGGGTGGAGCGTGGAGTGGCGTGGAGGAGGTTCAGGTGCAGGAAGCACAGGCTGTGAGTACTCGTCCTCACTGGGAACAGAGAATCTTGTGATTAAATTAGTGGGATGGCTCGACATTTAGTTTATTTTGTACCTCATGAAGAGTGGAGGGGATCTCATCCAATGGTGAGAGAAACATTTTTGAGCAATGGGAGTGATATAGGTCACTCCCCCCCCCATGGGAGGGTGTGTGGACGTGCCCTTGGCACCAGGTGAAAGCGATTATCAGGGAAAAGCGCCAAGTGTTTGCGACTATATAGCCCAGTTGCTTATGGCGGGCCTCTCTAAACTGTGCCGGGTGACTGGGTTTGGTCAGGAATAGTAATTGAAGGGTCGGGATGGGCCGTCGCTTCCCCTTCACTAGCATCAAATGAAAATTGACACTCATTTCTAATCTCGGTAAATACCAGCCACCGCCCTTATATACGGTGTAAATCATTCATACAGTGTGATTGTCTATACAATGGATTCGGATCTTGGATAAATACTCTCACAACTACCAAGATTTTTGTACAGTCATGTGGTCTAGTGGTTAAGCTACCAGGTACGCCAAGGTGCATAGTGCTCCTGGCTGTCTGGGTTCGAATCCTGCTGGGGTGTGGAGTTTTCTTATTATATTATCGAAAATATTCAAAGCACTTTCGTGATATAATACATCTTAAGGAGTGCAGTTGATAGACAATAAAGTGGCGTTGGTTTATTTGACCCGACCTGTGAGTAGACTAAGAACCGAACACATGAAATAAGAGTGACATGAAATGTTATAATGGGTCCAACTGCAGCTTCACCCATTCTTATGTGAATAAGGCATCTGATGATTTACTCATCTTTACATAATGTTATAAATTTCATAAATCTTACCAATTATAAAACTAAGTTATTCAATTCTGGGCATAAATTTATATTATTTCATTCGTTATTTTGTTTAAATGAAGATTAAATTATATTTCTTTCAATAACTGTTTTGCATTCAACAATTGTTCATGAATCAGTTCATTCATTGAATGATTACAATCTCTAACGTGAATAATCTAGAACGTGAACGAACATTTCATTCGACATATGAACTGTCCTATGCCATGTTTGCGTTTTTCATTCTTCGGTGTTTGCCAATTTGTCCAACACAGTTTATTACATATTTACCAATAAACTTTATAAACACAACCATTACAGCTACAGGGAATTTTTAATCGATAGTCTTTGTGGCATATGTAGATTCCTGAACGTTATATAGATATTATGTGTTTAATTAAGGATTTGTTCTGCACAGTTGAGTACTGGAGCAGACGACTTCTGACTCCAGTTAGGAGGCCAAGCCCCGTCCTCCAAACAAAGACCCAACAGTGATTCCATGCACCTGCCTAACCCCATGTTTATGAATGAAAACGGTTTACACACGACTCACAATTGATTTCGTTCAAACACTTCCGGAACACGTGCTTCACTGACGAATTTTGTCGAACCACAACGCTGTAAACAGCCCGTCCTCCAAACAAAGATCAAAAAGTGAATCCAATGCACCGCCAAACCCCTGTTATGAATGAAAAGCGGTTACACACGAATCACAACTGCTGGCGTTCGAACATATCTGGAACAAGTGCTTCACTGACGAATTTTGTTCGAATCACAACGCTATAAATGCTTCACACCACGTACTACAAATACAAAAATCGCCAACAGAACTAAACACCTAACTAGCCTAACCTAACCTATGCCTATATATGAACAATATGTTAATATATTATAATAATAATTTATATTTGAGAAAATTCCTGTTTTGAATGAACAGCATGTAAAAATTTATGAATGCGTCTGTGGGGTCGGCCGCTGGATGTAATGGACTTGAGTAGAGACGGGTTTGCCGAGAGCTGCCCCATCCCATAGCTCACAGAAAGCTTTTCCAATTAGTTTCCCTGTAATACGACCGCCAATCGCTAACAATCAGGTACCCAATCAAAGCTGAGTGAAGAGTGGCTGACAATTAATGATTGGCGCCTAGTCAATCCTGCCCGGCCAATATTCGAACCTAGATCAAATTGCCTGCGATGTGTGTGTGGGGTGTTATCACTGCGCCACTGTATCAGTCATCACATATTGATAGAAATATTGCATTCTTTAGATTGAATTTATTGTTTCAAACTGAAGAAGGTATTGTTAGCATTAAAGCCCTATACAATATAAGAATATAAAGCTTCTCTTACTCTTCCATGATGAGATTAATAAAAGTGAAGTCAGATCCAAACTGTGGTCTTGCTATATAGAGAAAATTTGAAACTAATTTAATTTTATAAATTAAACGTCTAATAAGTATAGCTATATAAATAAAAATGGAAATGTTAGTTTGTTAAAAATCGTTAATCTCCGAAAGTTCTTCACCGGTTGCTTTGAAATTTTCACACAACGTTCCATTTGCAACTGAGCTGGTTTTTATATGCATACTATATAGATGTCACGTCTGTGACGGAAAAAAACATTAAAAAAACAGTGTTTTCATTTGTTTCTCATTTGAGGGAAATCCTCGAAACCACTTTACCGAGTTTTGAAAATTTGACACAACGTTGCATTCGAATAGACGCGTGTTTTTATATACCTACTATATACATGACTCACCTGTCCTCACCTAACACCTAACCGCTTACCCGGTCTTGTTGGTCGAGCGGTTAAGGGATCCTGTACGCCAGCAGAGTGCTCCAGTCAGTATTGGTTCGAGTTACTTCTGGGGTGTGAGTTTTCAGTTGCATATAGTCCTGGGGACCATTCAAGCTTGTTCGCATATGTGTTCCTCACGTGTGCCCCAAAGAATGATGTGATTTGATAAATACCATGCCCAAGATTACCAACCGAGTGTCGGCGGGGGGATGGAAATAACCTCGGCTACCATCCTCTTACCCGGTCGTGTTGGTCGAGCGGTTAAGAGATCCTGTACGCCAGCAGAGTGCTCCTGGCAGTATGGGTTCGAGTCACTTCTGGGGTGTGAGTTTTCAGTTATATAGTATATTATATATATATATATATATATATATATATATATATATATAATATATGTATATATATATATATATATATATATATATATATATATATATATATATATATAATATATATATAAATATTGAAGATATATTTGAGCAGTAAGGCGAGATCGAACCAGCGTCCTGGGTCACCCCAGATTAACACACAGATATCACTTTATTTTGATTGTATTGAGTGTATCATATAGATTCTAAACTGTCTAAGCCTATGGTACATTAAGTCAATGAATCCCAGATATCCAGTCCTACACCTGCTTGTGGCTGATCACCTCTGTGTTTGGCCATTAACAATAAGTTGTTGAAATGAGTCTATTTGATGATGAGCTCTAGAAATTTATTTTTGTTTTGCACCTCAGTGAAGAGCCTGTGTGCTGTGTGCTGTGAGCATCGACACATGTGATATCAGCTGCCCAATTTAATGTTCTTCAAAATACTCAGGTGGCTACGCTTTTATCTGATTAACAGCTAAAACATTTATTGCTGTATAATATTGTTAGCCCTGTTCGGACTCAGTACTGCGTGTTTTAATTTTTTGGGCTCCATACGAAGTTAGTGTTAGGTTTTAAATGGCGGATTGTGTAGATGATAGCCAAAGCACATGCATAACTATCTGGAAGCTGAGATCACAATTAGGATATTTCTCCTAGGCCAGACAGTGTGTTGTCTCCAGGATGTGGACAAGTGCAAGGGGCAGGAGGTACCTCTCCCCCTTCTTTATTGTAGAGTCTTTCTCTGAGTTCAGAGTACTCGAGGTGGTCCTGGACCTCCCGCCCAGAAGGTGGGTTAATGCCTTGCCCAGCCATGGTCTCAGTGGGCTAACTTGTAATTTAATAACCGTCATGCAGTAATAAGATGCCGGTCGTTCATCTTGAAGGCAGGTCTAAGTGGTCTCTCTCTTTAGGGCAGGTCTAAGTGGTCTCTCTTTAAGAGTGGTCTCTGCGGTCTCTCCTACCACTAACTTATTTGGCATTGCATATGGTTAAAGTACGTGTTCTCGTAGATACATGTGTGCCACAGATATTTTTTTGTGCTATACGTGTATCAACCACTGCCGCACTACACCATTCCGTCACCACAACCACTTCCGTCACTACATCACTTCCGTCACTACAACACCCTTCCGTCACACACAACCACTTCCGTACACTACAACACTTGTCCGTCACTAAACCACTTCCGTCACCACAACCACTTTCCCGTCACTACAACCACACTTCCGTCACTACAACCACTGTTCCGTCACTACAACCACTTCCGTCACTACAACCACTTCCGTCACTACAACCACTTCCGTCACTACAATCACCTCCGTCACTACAACCACTTCCGTCACTACAACCACTCTCCGTCACACTACATCACCTCCGTCACTACAACCACTTCCGTCACTACAACCGACTCCGTCACTACAACTATCACCACAACCACCTTCGTCACCACAATCACTTCCGTCACTACACACCACTTCCGTCACTACAATCACTTCCGTCACTACAATGCACTTACCCGTCACTACCAATCACTTCCGCGTCTAACTACAAACCACTTCCATCCACTACACCCACTTCCGTCCACTACAACCACTCCGTCACCTACAATTCATCTTCCGTCACTACACCACGTTCCGTCCACCTACAATCACCTCCGTCACTACAACCACTTCCGGCACTACAATCACTTCCGTCACTACAACCACTTCCGTCCCTACAACCACTTCCCGTCACTCAACCATCTTCCGTTCACTACAACCACTTGGCCGTCACTACAACCACTTCCAGTCACTACAACCACTTCCGTCACTACAACCACTTACCGTCACTACAACACACTTCCGTCACCACACAACCCTACCCCCTTCCCCCGTCACACATAGCAACACCACCACCTCCGTCACTACAACCACTTCCATGTGTGATGCCATCCCGTCTAGCCATTTGTCATGCTCCTAAATATTTACTAACATGATTATTCTGCATTACCTCTCCCCATAGCTCTATAAT
>WNGS01085337.1:0-19928 GCA_020271785.1 Procambarus virginalis
GTGGGTCTTCCTCCCACTGTGTGACGTGGGAGCTGGTGGGTCTTCCTCCCACTGTGTGATGTGGGAGCTGGTGGGTCTTCCTCCCACTGTGTGACGTGGGAGCTGGTGGGTCTTCCTCCCACTGTGTGACGTGGGAGCTGTGGGTCTTCCTCCCACTGTGTGACGTGGGAGCTGGTGGGTCTTCCTCCCACTGTGTGACGTGGGAGCTGGTGGGTCTTCCTCCCACTGTGTGACGCTCGACACTTCCAGGCCCCAATATAAAGATCTCCATCTAAACCGTCTGTCTTCTTCCCTGTGTGAATCGGGTCTCCACTTTGAGCTGCCTTCTGGAAGTTCAAGAGGAGAGACGGTACTGCTGTGCTTCTTAGGTTGACGTTGCCAGCGTGTCTGCGTCCTATCTTCTTCAGTGTAATTCCCATGCCAAGAGCTGTATTATTTCTTGTGTAACTCGAACCTAGTACAAAATTTTTATATTATAATTTTATTAAACATATTTTAAAATACTTTTGTATTAATAATGGATCGTCAGTACTTCATAATTAAATCTTACAAATTACACAGGATGTTACTCTGAAATAAACACAATAAGCATCTTTTGATTATTGAATCTCTTGCTGTTCTACTGTACTTCATACTATAAGTATATACTGTACTTCACAGAACATGTGCTAGTTGCCTCTCCACTGAAATGGCAAGCTTATCGTCTTTTCAGCATCGCTGTCTCAGTGTCGGAGATACACCTTATCGCACACCCTCAACATTTCTTCATAGACTCATCACACTGCTTGTGGTTCTATTGTGCTTGGCTTAGTCTGTTTATAATATTCATCAGTTTATTCATTACTATCAGAGTAGCAGTCGGCATTATCTGTGTTAACTAGTGTTATCACTAGTTAACGGATCTGGAATAGGTGCAGGCGACGAGTCACAATAACGTGGCTGAAGAATGGGGACCAGACCACACACTAGAAGGTGAAGGGACGACGACTTTCGGTCCGTCCTGGACCATTCTCAATCGATTGAGGATGGTCCAGGACGGACCGAAACGTTGTCGTCCTTCACCTTCTAGTGTGTGGTCTGGTCAACTAGAATAGGTATCACATATTAGGTGAGGCAGAAGGAAATACCTTCCTCCGTTTCCACTCATGTTTGTTTCTGGCATTAACTAACACCGGAGTTATGGCATTAATTAAGCATTGTAGTTTGGTTTGTTACTCAGAAACAAGAAGGTGTCTTTGTAATTTCTCGGGTTTTAGTTCACTTCTCACTCCATTTTACATTGGATCCCTTCTTGGTAACCCAGGATTGGGTTCACACCGGCGCCGGGGCTCTGGGTTCCAACTCACTATTAAGGTCCAGGACACCCAAAATCATGCTGCTAGAAACATAGTATTTACTGGTATTATTACCGATCGGTGGGCGTAGACATTTCAATAACAATATAACGGAAAGATCCTTAAGCATCATACAAACCATATGAACTGAACGAAGCCGAAAAATGTGAAATCTACTGTAAATTGAATAGACAATTTTAGAAGCTGCTGAACTCGGACTCCCAGAGGCACAGATTCATTGACTCACACGCGCATACTCTCGTCTAGTATACTCAATCCCAAGGCCTTACAGACGCATTGACTTAGACAAACGGGCTCGTAAATGCATGAGACCACAAACGCATGAACTCAAACACATGGACTCACAAACACATTGACCCAGTTACACAGAAACATAGACACAGACACACGCACCCAAACACATACATTTAGATATACGGACTCATAGAAGCATGGAATCAGTCACATGGACTTACAGAAGCCTCACACACACGGACTCCACAGATGCATGTATTTACACAACTGAACTTCTTGATGCATTACTTAGACAACTGGACTCACAGACTCATGTACTTAGACAACTGGACTCATATACTTAGACAACTGGACTCACAGACTCATGTACTTAGACAATTGGACTCACAGACTCATACACTTAGACAATTGGACTCATAGAGAGAATTTAAAAAAAAAACCTATTTATTTGTGTTTTGCAACGCTCGAAACATCTACTCGAATGACAACATAAAAATCCTGTTCCTTCACAACAAAAGCTTTCTTGTTTAAAACGTTTGGTTTGCGAGGGTATAGAGTTGCGAGTATGAACGCTGAAAACAAGTATTTCCACTAAAATTTGTCCGCCAAACTTGGGCCCGACGCCAAGTTATATACCTTTACTGCGTCAAGTTCATTGCGTGAATCATAAGTGCCTTATTCGATTTTTTAGTACAAAGTGTGCTTATATACATAAATTTCCACGCAATATTCTTTAAGAGAAAATTTTTGAAAGGTTTCTTAACAATTTACATTACAGTATTTCCCTATATGGCGGCCCACACGTCCGTTTGGCGCCAAGCCCACAAAGGGTTAATCCGGTCTTGAGGTTACTGGTGGGCAGCTTTCCAGGTGGTGTAAACATGGCTGCCCTCGGCTGTATGTTGGTCACTCTAGTGGACCGTATGTTGGTCACTCTAGTGGACCGTATGTTGGCCACCCTAGTGGACCGTATGTTGGTCACCGTAGTGGACCGTATGTTGGTCACTCTAGTGGACCGTATGTTGGCCACCGTAGTGGACCGTATGTTGGTCACTCTAGTGGACCGTATGTTGGCCACTCTAGTGGACCGTATGTTGGTCACCGTAGTGGACCGTATGTTGGCCACTCTAGTGGACCGTATGTTGGCCACCGTAGTGGACCGTATGTTGGTCACTCTAGTGGACCGTATGTTGGTCACCGTAGTGGACCGTATGTTGGCCACTCTAGTGGACCGTATGTTGGCCACCGTAGTGGACCGTATGTTGGCCACCGTAGTGGACCGTATGTTGGCCACTCTAATGGACCGTATGTTGGCCACCGTAGTGGACCGTATGTTGGCCACCGTAGTGGACTGTATGTTGGCCACTCTAGTGGACCGTATGTTGGCCACCGTAGTGGACCGTATGTTGGTCACTCTAGTGGACCGTATGTTGGCCACCGTAGTGGACCGTATGTTGGTCACTCTAGTGGACCGTATGTTGGCCACTCTAGTGGACCGTATGTTGGTCACCGTAGTGGACCGTATGTTGGCCACTCTAGTGGACCGTATGTTGGCCACTAGTGGACCGTATGTTGGCCACTCTAGTGGACCGTATGTTGGCCACTCTAGTGGACCGTATGTTGGCCACTAGTGGACCGTATGTTGGTCACCGTAGTGGACCGTATGTTGGCCACTAGTGGACCGTATGTTGGCCACTCTAGTGGACCGTATGTTGGCCACTCTAGTGGACCGTATGTTGGTCACCGTAGTGGACCGTATGTTGGCCACTCTAGTGGACCGTATGTTGGCCACTCTAGTGGACCGTATGTTGGTCACTCTAGTGGACCGTATGTTGGCCACTCTAGTGGACCGTATGTTGGTCACCGTAGTGGACCGTATGTTGGCCACTCTAGTGGACCGTATGTTGGTCACTCTAGTGGACCGTATGTTGGTCACTCTAGTGGACCGTATGTTGGCCACTCTAGTGGACCGTATGTTGGTCACTCTAGTGGACCGTACGTTGGCCACTCTAGTGGACCGTATGTTGGTCACTCTAGTGGACCGTATGTTGGCCACTCTAGTGGACCGTATGTTGGCCACTCTAGTGGACCGTATGTTGGCCACTCTAGTGGACCGTATGTTGGTCACCGTAGTGGACCGTATGTTGGCCACTCTAGTGGACCGTATGTTGGCCACTCTAGTGGACCGTATGTTGGCCACTCTAGTGGACCGTATGTTGGCCACTCTAGTGGACCGTATGTTGGCCACTAGTGGACCGTATGTTGGCCACTCTAGTGGACCGTATGTTGGCCACTCTAGTGGACCGTATGTTGGCCACTCTAGTGGACCGTATGTTGGCCACTCTAGTGGACCGTATGTTGGCCACTCTAGTGGACCGTATGTTGGACACTCTAGTGGACCGTATGTTGGCCACTCTAGTGGACCGTATGTTGGCCACTCTAGTGGACCGTATGTTGGTCACTCTAGTGGACCGTATGTTGGCCACTCTAGTGGACCGTATGTTGGCCACTCTAGTGGACCGTATGTTGGTCACTCTAGTGGACCGTATGTTGGCCACTCTAGTGGACCGTATGTTGGCCACTCTAGTGGACCGTATGTTGGCCACTCTAGTGGACCGTATGTTGGCCACTCTAGTGGACCGTATGTTGGCCACTTTAGTGAACCGTATGATGGCCACTTTGGACCGACGCTCTGGGCCGTGTGTGTTGGACGCGCTAGGTTGTGTTGTTCGCCTTGGGGTCGTGTGCTTGCCGCCCAGGACTGTGTGCCGGCCGCCCACAGGCCAGATTTACCAGATTCACGAAGCAGTTACCCAAGCACTTACGAACCTGTACATCTTTTCTCAATCTTTGACGGCTTTGTTTGCAATTATTAAACAGTTAATGAGCTCCAAAGCACCAAGAGGCTGTTTATAACAATAACAACGGTTAATTGGGAACTTTCATGATTGTGAACTGTTCAATAAATGTAACAAAAACCATCAAAGATTGAGGAAAGATGTACAGGTTCGTAAGTACTTGCGTAACTGCTTCGTAAATTTGACCCCTGGGCCGTGTGTGTTGGACGCTCTGGGTTGTTCTTCGCCCTGGGTCGTGTGTTAGCCGCCCTGGGTCGTGTGTTAGCCGCTCTGTGCTATGTGTTGGTAAACCAGCCCCTCGTCACTAACGATAGCCAAATGCTCCATAATCCAGCCGCCAAACCCCTTATTTATGAATGAAAAACAGTTTAAACACGACTTACGACTGATGATTTCTCGAACTATGCTTCGCTGATGCCCTCCGTTCCAACCACAACGCTGAAAATGCTTCACCCACGTACTTCAAATACAAATAATCGCAAATAGAACTTAAACACCTATGTCTTGCTATACTTAGAACTTTAATATAAAATAGCATTAATTTATATATGAGAACAAATCTATTTTTAATGCGCAATACGTTAAAATGAGTACTCTTGGGAGGCAGCAGATGCTTTAACAAGCCTGGCCTGAGGACAGGTTGTGGTAAACACAACCTGCACTTCAATTTATCAGAAGATCTATAGGAATCTTACGGGTGCTTCTACTAATAAAAATCTCTACGACAATTAATGAAACACATTTTTTTGTTTTAATAAATACTATCTTTACTAACCACTGGTACCATATCATAACCCAATTCATAAATTTTACAATAAAGAGATGAGTCAAGAATATTTTTTCTCTTTTTCTTTCTGTGGCCAGCAAACAACAAATACCCACGTATATTGTAATTAACATTTCCGAAAGTGTATCTAAAATATTTACATTTTCTCTTCTGTTGTCAGTCAGGGAACTTACCAAGTGAGAACTTGGACGTTTCAAGGAATAGTAATTTAAAGCAAACTTATTTCCCCCCTAAATTAAAATGTTTAACATTTCCTCGCTTCGATGTTAACCAGTGCGAATCTGGCCCTCTGTCCGGTGCTGTGTGACATCAGACGACCGTTTTCGCAGTGCTTTATGCCACTGAGGCATCCCTATGATTGGTGATTTGTGACACCAAGGCCGGCCTTTAATTGGTAATTATAATACCGGGGCGACCCTCTGTCCGGTCCAATGTGACGCCAGACGGCCCTCTGTCCTATCATATGTGACGTCAGACGGCCCTCTGTCCAGTCCTATGTGACGCCAGACGGCCCTCTGTCCAGTCCTATGTGACGCCAGACGGCCCTCTGTCCAGTCCTATGTGACGCCAGACGGCCCTCTGTCCAGTCATATGTGACGTCAGACGGCCCTCTGTCCAGTCCTATGTGACGCCAGACAGCCCTCTGTCCAGTCATATGTGACGTCAGACGGCCCTCTGTCCAGTCATATGTGACGCCAGACAGCCCTCTGTCCAGTCCTATGTGACGTCAGACAGCCCTCTGTCCAGTCATATGTGACGCCAGACAGCCCTCTGTCCAGTCCTATGTGACGTCAGACGGCCCTCTGTCCAGTCCTATGTGACGCCAGACAGCCCTCTGTCCAGTCCTATGTGACGCCAGACGGCCCTCTGTCCAGTCCTATGTGACGCCAGACGGCCCTCTGTCCAGTCATATGTGACGCCAGACAGCCCTCTGTCCAGTCCTATGTGACGCCAGACGGCCCTCTGTCCAGTCCTATGTGACGCCAGACGGCCCTCTGTCCAATCCTATGTGACGCCAGACGGCCCTCTGTCCAGTCCTATGTGACGCCAGACAGCCCTCTGTCCAGTCCTATGTGACGCCAGACGGCCCTCTGTCCAATCCTATGTGACGCCAGACGGCCCTCTGTCCAGTCCTATGTGACGCCAGACGGCCCTCTGTCCAGTCCTATGTGACGCCAGACAGCCCTCTGTCCAGTCCTATGTGACGCCAGACAGCCCTCTGTCCAGTCCTATGTGACGCCTGGGAAGCCCACTGGCCCTCGATGTCTTAACTGCTTAGACCAAACACTTAGCTTCTTACTCATTTTACGTCTTGAGTGAAAAGTGATTGTGCTCCTTGGTCTTGATGCTCCGTTGACCTCCCAATTGTTATGCCAATGAGGTCTTTTCAGACTGGGCAAATCTGTGCTGAATTAGTACATAGCAATTTAGGTCTTGCCTCATAATCCTGAGTAATTTCTCTCATTGTTACAGGAACGACCAGTCATGACCTGCAGGTGAGAGGACAAGGTGGTAACCGGGCTCCTCCAGCCTATTGTGTGGCAGCGTTGGGTCGCCGCCACCCCGGAGACCCACACGACTGGTGAAGCTGTTGTTGACGCTTCTCTCTCTCTCTCTCTCTCTCACACACACACACACACACACACACGTTACGACACTAGAAAAAAAGACGGGAGAGAGGGGGGATATGACAGGATCGTTTAAAATACTCAGGGGAATTGACAAAGTGCAAACAGATGAAAGGTTCACACGTAATATGAACAGAACGAGAGGACATGGGTGGAACCTGGAAACTCAGATGAGTCACAGAGATGTTAGTAAGTTTTCTTTTCGCGTGAGAGTAGTGGCAAAATGGAATGCACTTAGGGAGCAGGTTGTGGAAGCAAACTCTATTCAGAGTTTTAAAACTAGATATGATAGGGAAATGGGACAGGAGTCATTATGTAAACAACCGATGGCTAGAAAGGCGGGATCCAAGAGTCAATGCTCGAACCTGCAGGCACAAATAGGTGAGTACAAATGGGTGAGTACACATTTTGGAAGCAGTCGTTTTTGTAAACGTTTGTAAATAAATATGACCAAAAGGTCAATTTAATAATAGTTATTTAATAACAATTTAATACCGGATCAATTATTGTACCTTGAATCTACATTTAATTTTTCTTGTTCACTGGTAAAGGAAATCGAAAAATTAACTCTTCATTTTATATATTTAATGGACTTGACACATGTAGCAAAATGACGCGTTTCGCTTTAGCATGTCCGGAAGGAGTGGTAGAGTACACTCAAATTGGCAGGCATAACATTATATATTCCATGTTGGATGATGACAGGTCAAGTGTAATAATGTCGAGGAGACTGGTAGATGTTTGGAGTGAATGTGGTCTTTGGTCGTGGACCATCTTGAAGTTCGTCTCAATGAAAGATCGCACTATTTCACCACACATCCAGACCGTCACCAGGTATCATGACCAGCTAGTGTCAACATGTTACGACGCAAAATAACGGAATGACTACTTTCACCGAATGGTAATCGTAGTGTCTTGGCCTACGATCGCCGACATTCAGGGGAATGCACGGTGTTTGTTTATGCCACGCTTGGCTAAGTTAACTAAGATGGGCAGTTCAACATTTCCAGTTGTATATAGAATCAGGCGCCTGGGAACGCTGCTGTTGACTACTCCTCAAACATGTGCTGTTTGCTTACGGTTTTCAGATCGAACCCTCAGGTCGGGTTGCGTCCTCGGCCTGTATCCTAATACTGTCAACGTCCACTAGGCTAGACCCGTCAACGGCCACTGGGCTAGTACCGTCAACGGCCACTAGGCTAGACCCGTCAACGGCCACTGGGCTAGTACCGTCAACGGCCACTGGGCTAGTACCGTCAACGGCCACTAGGCTAGTACCGTCAACGGCCACCACTGGGCTAGTACCGTCAACGGCCACTGGGCTAGTACCGTCAACGGCCACTGGGCTAGTACCGTCAACGGCCACTGGGCTAGTACCGTCAACGGCCACTGGGCTAGTACCGTCAACGGCCACTGGGCTAGTACCGTCAACGGCCACTAGGCTAGTACCGTCAACGGCCACTAGGCTAGTACCGTCAACGGCCACTGGGCTAGTACCGTCAACGGCCACTAGGCTAGTACCGTCAACGGCCACTGGGCTAGTACCGTCAACGGCCACTGGGCTAGTACCGTCAACGGCCACTGGGCTAGTACCGTCAACGGCCACTAGGCTAGTACCGTCAACGGCCACTGGGCTAGTACCGTCAACGGCCACCAGGCTAGTACCGTCAACGGCCACTGGGCTAGTACCGTCAACGGCCACTAGGCTAGTACCGTCAACGGCCACTGGGCTAGTACCGTCAACGGCCACTGGGCTAGTACCGTCAACGGCCACTGGGCTAGTACCGTCAACGGCCACTAGGCTAGTACCGTCAACGGCCACTGGGCTAGTACCGTCAACGGCCACCAGGCTAGTACCGTCAACGGCCACTGGGCTAGTACCGTCAACGGCCACTGGGCTAGTACCGTCAACGGCCACCAGGCTAGTACCGTCAACGGCCACTGGGCTAGTACCGTCAACGGCCACTGGGCTAGTACCGTCAACGGCCACTGGGCTAGTACCGTCAACGGCCACTGGGCTAGTACCGTCAACGGCCACTGGGCTAGTACCGTCAACGGCCACTGGGCTAGTACCGTCAACGGCCACTAGGCTAGTACCGTCAACGGCCACTAGGCTAGTACCGTCAACGGCCACTAGGCTAGTACCGTCAACGGCCACTGGGCTAGTACCGTCAACGGCCACTAGGCTAGTACCGTCAACGGCCACTAGGCTAGTACCGTCAACGGCCACTAGGCTAGTACCGTCAACGGCCACTGGGCTAGTACCGTCAACGGCCACTAGGCTAGTACCGTCAACGGCCACTGGGCTAGTACCGTCAACGGCCACTGGGCTAGTACCGTCAACGGCCACTAGGCTAGTACCGTCAACGGCCACTAGGCTAGTACCGTCAACGGCCACTGGGCTAGTACCGTCAACGGCCACTGGGCTAGTACCGTCAACGGCCACTAGGCTAGTACCGTCAACGGCCACTGGGCTAGTACCGTCAACGGCCACCAGGCTAGTACCGTCAACGGCCACTGGGCTAGTACCGTCAACGGCCACTGGGCTAGTATCATATGTACTCTCTCAACTCAACGGCACCGTTGTTCATATTTTATATAATTATATGTGAACAATATTTAATATCACATACATTTTAAACGCCATTCGTTACATTATTCTTTCTTTCATCGAAAAAATAAAATGATTCAACATTCTATCCATATATAAAATCTGTAGCCAAAATTTTGCACAATAATGGTATTCTTAATTTTACAACATTTCACTGCAATATTACCATAAATAGCGTTGATAGTTTCCTTAACTTAATTTACAATTACAAAATTTATTCTTACAGAAATAAACTATAACTATATGAAAATTATTTTTTCGTTACATTGGTCCCACTTAATGTTGTCTTTCATTTATAACATATTTAATTACTATAATTAATTAATTAATTATAATATTATACAACAAATAAAAATTTAAATTTAAATTTAATATAGAGAACTTTTTATTAGAGGAGCAGAGGGTAGAGGGAGATGTGCTCAAAGACTGCTAAAGGGGTTTTACGAGTTTTTATGAAAGTTTTTATTGACATTTATGGCAAAATCGTCGCCACTGTTAATTCAGAGGCGCTAGGCTAGAGTCACCCGGGAGGCTACAGTGCCGGGCACGCACAAGTATGTACAGGACTGTAGTCACCCGGGAGGCTACAGTGCTGGGCACGCTGTAGTCACCCGGAGGCTACAGTGCCGGGCACGCTGTAGTCACCCGGGAGGCTACAGTGCCGGGCACGCTGTAGTCACCCGGAGGCTACAGTGCTGGGCACGCTGTAGTCACCCGGGAGGCTACAGTGCTGGGTACGCTGTAGTCACCCGGGAGGCTACAGTGCTGGGCACGCTGTAGTCACCCGGGAGGCTACAGTGCCGGGCACGCACAAGTATGTACAGGACTGTAGTCACCCGGGAGGCTACAGTGCCGGGCACGCACAAGTGTGTACAGGACTGTAGTCACCCGGGAGGCTACAGTGCCGGGCCCCCACAAGTATGTACAGGACTGTAGTCACCCGGGAGGCTACAGTGCCGGGCACGCACAAGTGTGTACAGGACTGTAGTCACCCGGGAGGCTACAGTGCTGGGCACGCTGTAGTCACCCGGGAGGCTACAGTGCCGGGCACGCACAAGTGTGTACAGGACTGTAGTCACCCGGGAGGCTACAGTGCCGGGCACGCACAAGTGTGTACAGGACTGTAGTCACCCGGGAGGCTACAGTGCCGGGCACGCACAAGTATGTACAAGACTGTAGTCACCCGGGAGGCTACAGTGCTGGGCACGCACAAGTGTGTACAGGACTGTAGTCACCCGGGAGGCTACAGTGCCGGGCACGCACAAGTGTGTACAGGAATAAAGCTACATCAAATAACACTGGCTGAATATTAATTTGGGTTTAATTAACCAATGTATTATCTCCTGTAGGAGATAATACATTGATAATTAAACACAAAACCCAAGTTAATACTAAAATTTGATATAAATTAATGTTGCATTTGATGTTTGTGGTTAAAATAATTATATCAAGGAGATATCAAGGTTGATATTTTATCCTTGTTATGGTAAACCTTGAAATAAATATATAAGGGTTTACATGATCATTGTTGCATATAAATGAGAGTAATGTTTTATACCATAATGTTTGATTAACACAACAACTGCCTTCACACCTCTTTAATAATCATTTAACAAATTTGGGGTACAGTTGGTAGAAGGTACTCCAATGTTAACACGATCTAAAATGACACTGAAGTGTAAGAAGAGACATTTGAATGTTACGCTGCCAGAGAAGTGGTCATTGTGTTACTCCACTAGCAGTTGACCGTCACAAGAGGGACTAGACAACAGACAATCACTAGAGGGACACTGGACATCTGACCAGAATAATACGTGCCAGCTGTATTAATAACTAATTTCACTTTTCATTATATTTAAGACATATCAATCGTGTCATCCAACAGATATATTTTATGCCAATGCTTCCCTAATTGAACAGAGCGTATACAAATTTAAATTCTTGGAAAATAAGATGGCTGCCCAGCGAAAGTACGCGGTGGTGGCTGCCCACTGGGGGGTATTGACACTTGGTCCCTTGTGAGTGTCAGGTGAGATTACTAAAGCGAGAGGAGGGAAGGGGAGGAACCATCAATGAAGGACACATGCAAGTCTCTGTGAGGCCAGGAGAGGCAGTATATAAGGAGGGAAGAACCAGACAGACATCACACTCCACCATGAAGCTTCTGGTGAGTTGCCTCTCTTCTCTCTCAGTGTGACCATACGAGCAACCAGTGATAATCTCCAGAAACCCGGACAGTTAATCGGGATGCAGACAAGTGCAGCTGTAGCGGTCTGGTCCCAGCCAGACAAGTGCAGCTGTAGCGGTCTGGTCCCAGCCAGACAAGTGCAGCTGTAGCGGCCTGGTCCCAGCCAGACAAGTGCTGTTGCAGCACTGCTGTAACAGTCGAAGGAGCAATAAGTAATGCTCACAGGACATGTGACATCCACTCTTTAGGCCTGGTGATGCAAGTATCACTTCCTAATTGAAGTTTCCAGAGTTAACTACAAAACTCTAATACAAAGAAAAATAATATTTTTTATTTTAAGCGCTTATTCCTGGAGATCTACAACGACAAAAGTGATATATGCCACTGTAGAAGCTAGCCTATCTTATCTTCCGTATTCCCTTTCAAATGACAACGGTATTACTGAGAGTTTTATATAGAGTAAGGTAGCGCGGGTTGCAGACTCCTGTAAGACTGGTAACAATGCACATGTCTGAGATTTGAGAGCTAAGAATATGACTGACTGTAAGAGACCGACTGTATTATTGATGCATATTTTTATTTACACATCGGAATCAATCTTCTATACAAATTAATTAGGTGATTCATACAATCTAATTGTTCGACATTAATCTTTATTATAAATATAATTATTATTCAGTGCAGTAACTCTAGCATCATCGTAGTTACTGAGGGTTTTCTTTTAGGTAAGAATTCAACTTCATTGAATTACTCTTCAGATATTGTCGTGTGTGTTGGCAGCGGCCGCGGCTGACTTGCGTCAGACCTACAGTCTACCTGCGCCCTCTGGCCAAGGCTTCTCAATCGGCAGCTCATCTGGTGGTTTCGGATCCTTTGGAAGCGGTGCAGGATCCTTTGGAGGCGGTGCAGGATCATTTGGTGGTTCACAGTTCTCTGGTCATTCTAGCTCTGTGGTCAGCTGTGGCCAAGGACAGGTCCGGCATGTGGACGGCAGCTGTGTAACTCCTCAGGTCACCCGAAACCTGTTCCTGTACAAAGTCCCTTCAGCAACCCCGATCATTGGTCCAAGACCAAACGTTCCTCCGCCAAGGGTTGAGGACAACATTTTACTCATCCAATTCCCAGAGGAACTTCTGAGCCAAGAACCGATTGTGGTTCCTCCTCCACAACAGAGGAACGTGGTGTACGTCCTCAACAAGCGGCCTCATCATGACCATAAGGTTATTCACGCACCAGGACCTGAACAGCCAGCTCCCGAGGTGTACTTCGTCAACTATGCTGAGGGCGAGAACCCGTCTTTACCCAGCGGTGGGGACCTCCAGTCTGCCCTCAACACCGCCTCTGAGGGCGGCGGTGAGCTCATCGGCAGCAGCGGTGGCAGCATTGGCGGCGGCAGTGGTATTGTTGGCGGCAGCGTGAGCGGAACATCAGGCGCCGCTGCTCCGTCTGGTGTATATGGTCTGCCCTAAGATGGAACTTCAGCAGGTTAAATTGTATTACTTTAAACAGTGTAATATACTTAGATAAATCAATATATAGTGCTTTGGATTCATTAAATAATTGTAATGTTTTAATTTGTATTTATTTATAATTAAAAAAATGTGCTCTTAAGTCGTATCAAATAAGCCAGACTAACCAATTTTATTAACAGAATAAAGTATATATTCTATTTCTATATATAATTATCCTCCTTGTTTAATGCTACTGGAAAGGAAATCTGCGGTGTTAAAGTTTGCTTGAAACAATTGGGAATACACTGAGTATAATTAATAATGCACATAAGGACGCACGAGATACTAAATATTTTTTTCACAGTTACAGCCCCGCTCCTGTGCCAGGTAAGTCCACTACGGGCTCACCATAGCCCGTGTTACTTGGAACTTTTTGTTCCTAGTAGCTGAATCTAAAAAAAACAAAAATACTAAGCATTTGAGGATTTTGTGTTTAAGAATCTGTCTTAACCAGCGCCAAGGTGTCGTTCAAGACCATAACCCCAGGATAACCTATACTTAACCATCTGAGGCATAGACGTGTGCTTGCTGTTAGTGTATGCACTTCTGCTTGACAGTTGTAATCGTACACGGTAACCTAACCAAGTGCCGCGCTTATGCTATTTATTAATACGTATTATTATTATTATTTACTTTTATTATTATTGTTATTGTTATTATTATTAGTATTATTATTATTGAGCAATAGTAAGTCACTGCAAACGGTAAAGAAAAGGTTGCAAAATGGTGAGGGGGTTTCAGCCATTAAGAAGACAGTCTCTGTCAATATTTGATCTTCACGCCTGTGACGTCACCCGCATCCCCCTGAGATAACATATGGTTCCCCGTCGTTGAGAACAGGGGCCCTGTTTAGTCTTACCGAGGTCCTCATACCTAATGCCTTACCAGCACCAAGATGCAACCCTTAACAGGGGAGTAACTCCCAGTTACCTATTTACCGCTAGGTGAACGGAGACATTAGGTATAAGAAACGTGCTCAAACGGTGAAGCAGCCATCCTCAAAACATTGACCAAAAAACACTACACATGATTCATAACCTGTTAAAGACGATTTTTTTCTAACAATTTTACGTTCACTTTCTGTGCTGGAAGTGCTTCGCCCTCGTCCGCTAAATGCTAGCCCATTGAGTAAAATACTGCCCATTCCAGGCGGTAATAATGTGCATGTTGTACACTAATTGACATTGTTCGAAGACTTGAACTGGAGACGTCCGTCATTAACTTCTAAGCTGTATTGACAACTTTATCTTACCTTTACTTTATATTTGAGAAGAAAAATTGTATTATTCTACTAAATATATTTCATTCTTTCAGTTAGCTGCCAGGATTCATCAAACATTTACGCGTCCACATAAGAAACTTGTACATCCTTGCTCGACCTGGCAGCTTAATTTGTATTTATTAAACAGTTTTCCAGCTTCGAAACTTCGCAACTCAAGGTTATTATTGTTATAAACACCCACGTAGCGCTTCGGAGCCCAGGAACTGTTTATTAAAAGCAAACTTATCCGTCATGATTGAGGAAAGATGTACCGGTTTCGTAAGTAGACGCGTAAGGGTTTGATGAGTCCTGACCTCATGTTTAAGTTAAATATTGCCTTATTAATATATATATATATATATATATATATATATATATATATATATATATATATATATATATATATATACGATAGCTAGTATATGTAATACTGTATTGTCTAGAGATGAAAGATGGGATACTAAATAGAAATAATTCGGCCTATCCTCATATTTAGACAGTACTTATAGTAACGATGTGAACCATCGTGCATATATTAACGTAATGGAGACAATTAGAAAATAAATTTGGTACTACCGAATTTGGACAAACCAGAAAAAGTTTTGTAGTTATGCTGCTAATAACCTAAGAACATTTAAATTTTGAATTAAGCTTTATTTTCTTGAACTCTTTAAAGTGAATTGTACGAAATTGTGCTGTCTAACTGACTATTACGTCAATATATGTACCATGATCCAAGTGGTTACAAAAAAGTACTTTCTAAGCAGGTGGATGGGTTGAAATAATTGCCAACAGAGCCAGAATACCTAACCTATGTCTGCTATATATAACAATGATAATTAATATTTAAGAAAATGTATTTTAATATACAGTGCTAAAAACTGTATGAATACGCCTTTCGGGATGACCTGAGCTTGGAGGAAGCATAGCGTGAGGGAAGGTTGGGGCAAAAGGTCATTCACTGTGGACATTTTGTTAACCTGGGTGTTGGGCTTAAGGCTTCCCAACCTCTGGAGTATTATTAAAGCCACCACAATAGCATAATGATCAAGCATTAATGCCTCACAACTTCTGGAGTATTACTAAAGCCACCACAATAGCACTATGAACAATCATTAATGCGTCACACCCTCTGGAGGGCCATTAAAGCCACCACAATAGCATAATAAACAACCATTAATGCTTCACACCCTCTGGACGGTCATTAAAATCACCACAATATCATAATGATTAACCATTGAGGCTTACCAATCTCTTGAGGGTTATTAAGACCCCTACAGTAGCTTACTGGCCAATCAGCAATTGTATACGCACTGTATCCGCACATATATTATATATATATATATATATATATATATATATATATATATATATATATATATATATATATATATATATATATATATATATATATATATACCTCGGTGAATATATCCATATATCCTCTTAAGTGTGGATGAGTTGGATAACTTCAGTTGCGGGCTCCAAAGTGGGCTGCAGGGAGTCTCGTACCGAGGGCTCTCATGGTGCTCACCTACAGTACCAATAGTGCATCCTCCTGAAGGTGGCGGAGCAAGTACATATTATTACAGCCAGAGATCCTGCATGTGTGATTTAATCCAATATTGGCATGCAACATGTAACCCGTGTTAAAACAAAATGCGCCCCCTCCCCCCCCCCCCAAAAATATAAAACTCATCCTTACGCTATGTTCATCCAAGCTGTGGTTGTCCCCCCAAAAAACTTTGTGGTAATTTTTCTATGTTGTGTAATTACAAATTATACTTTTCAAATATGAATCAATATTTTAACTTATTAAAATATTTTAAAGTTAGGCTAGATTAGGTTAGGTTAGGCTGGGTTAAATTTGGTTAGGTTAGGTTAAATTTAGTTACGTGTTTTAATTATATTGACAGTTCTTATTATTTTTCCAACCCATCCCCCAGCCCAAGCTATAAGTCATAAGTTTGTATTTGACTTATATATTATGAACCTAACAGTCTGGGTTTTAACAATAGCCACATTTATTGCACGTGGTTGAAGCATTTGTAGAGGTGCGTTTTGACATGGGGAGTGAGCATAACACTATTACAGAAACGGTTCAAACAAAATCCTTTGTGAATCACACTGAACCACTTGTATTTAGTCGGAAACGGAACCAACGGATGTTACCTGGCCTAAGATGCTAAACAGTTCACAAAACTGTGTTCAAAAGCATAATACATTATTAAGTTTTGTATGAGATATTATGATTTGTATTGATGTAAAATATTTAGCAACTACACCTTTGGTGAGGTACACTGCAAGGCTTGTGGGGTGTTAGGCTACATTGACAAGGAGTTGCAACTAAGCTGTGTTTGCAAATTATTTAACTTAAATATAAGTTATCACCATTTATATCAGCATGGTGTTGTGATCTCCGCACTCCTGTGTTATTAGAGATATTATTAACATCAGTATGATTATTATTATTATCAAAAGTAGTGAAGAGTTGATAACTGTGAAGTTCAGTCATCCGACAAGCAAATCTAATTGAAATGAGCAATGAAAGCCTCTATTCGCTCTTTGTTTTACATAACTATGCAGTTTTTTCTAGAAAATTAATGTGTATTATTTGAGCATAAATGCTTATGCATGTACTGAAATAAAACAAATACTTCTAGCAACGTTGCGGTTCTTCTGGTAGCCGTCCTAGTCCCTCCC
Organism: Procambarus virginalis; assembly: GCA_020271785.1. Taxonomy (NCBI): domain Eukaryota; kingdom Metazoa; phylum Arthropoda; class Malacostraca; order Decapoda; family Cambaridae; genus Procambarus; species Procambarus virginalis. The sequence continues at coordinate 17,137 of WNGS01085337.1, forward strand.
AAAACCCCTCCAAGCTACTACAGGCAAAGCTTCTAAACGATATTGATCTAACAATAAATAAACGTTGATCTTACGATGAATTCATGTTATTCGATCATGGTGTACTCGTTCGAACAGGTAAATATTTAAGTAATATTGAATACAACGTTGGTTAAATGTTATGCAAAAATCTTTAGCCCAGAATGCTCAAGACGTGACAAGAAATCTGAATGTATGTTGAATACAGGTTCAATATTTTAACTTTTCCACAACACTGGTACGACGTCGTATATTTTGATGGGCCGCTGCCTTTGGCGTGAGTTCAACGCTTCCGAGATTGTTTTTTATCAACACATTTTGGTACATCTGCATTTGTGCAGCTGCCCTAGACTATATGAATGGGAGTACAGTGTGTCAAAAAGCTAGCTACGTGGTGCTAAAAATCCCCATCTCCCAGGATTGTTAGTCATACAGAGCCATATGTTCAGTAGCCTGCGCTAGCAAATTTTGGCTGCACTATGAGGATATCTTCAAGAACACAAGAGTGAATAAAGTAACTGTAAAGCTCCAGGTACCTCATGCCAACGGGTCTGAAGGGTCTAATAACTGGGCATTCGGTGATGTAGTGGGAGATCATGCCGCAGTTCCTGCTCACAGAGTTTGCACCTGCAGTGCTCAGGATCGGGCGATCTGTCACCTGTAGCCACCTGCTACAGGTAACGGTAACCCATCCTGATCCTGGCAACCACTGTCTCGCACAGTCTGGTGGACGTTTTGTGCTGCCCATAAATATAGATTTCAGATCTGAACAAATCATAGCTTTTTATACTGGTACTTTCAGGTCGTTGAGTCAGTAATTTCTTTCCTATCAGAATTGAGTGATTGGAACAATATAGTTTTGATAGTTCGAGACTTTGCTCACTGTTCCTTGTTGGAGTCCGTGGATCACACGCGCCGCCTTCTGTAACTTAGAAGGATTATCTATTCATAAAGATTAAGATAATTTAATAGCTAAGGTTTAGCAGGCACAGCTAAATTATATAACTATATTTAATCCTCTTCAAAATAATATTAAAATTTCAAGATCAAGACGCACACACACACACACACACATATATATATATATATATATATATATATATATATATATATATATATATATATATATATATATTATATATATAATTTATATATATATAATATATATTATATATAATTTATATATATATATATATATATATATATATATATATATATATAATCTTTTAACATGCAAGCAATTGAAACTGCACTCTCAACACCGCAAGAAAATTCGCTGCTCCTGACCAGCTGGCGTCCGTCCATTCCAGGGAGGGCCGCTGAAGGTGGATGGCAATTAAATTAATGCATGATGAAGTTAGTGGCAGCGGCGCCCGTCGGAGCACCTCCCACCCCTTCCTAAACACAACCTTCCCCCCCATCATTCTACCAACCCACCTCACCCCCTCATTCCCCAGTCCCTAAAACAACTACCTCCCCCAGCCTCCAAACATGCGCGCACTGGCTCTGGACACCTGTGACACTAACCGACCTCATTCTTCTATCACGACTATTTTGTACACAGTACACAACTTTCCAAATATAATAATTATTCACGAAGAAATGTGAGTGGCGTACGCAAATTGTTAAGGCTGTTCTTAATAAAACAAAACAAACCGAGTTAATTAATACATTCAAAATGGTAAAATTGTGAACTTTAAAAAAAAACATCTGAAGGTCAACATGTGAGAAACAGAGAAAGTACACGACGGCAGAAGAACAGGGAGCAAGGGAAGGGGAATAATGACACATTTGTTCCGTGTGTGTGTGTGTGTGTCAAGTGAGATTACTGAAGTGAGAGGACCAGGAGGGAAGGGGCAACAACCATCAATGAAGGACACATGTAAGTCTTTTGAGGTCAATTGAAGCAGTATATAAGGATGGAAGGACCAGCCAGACATCACACTCCACCATGAAGCTCTTGGTGAGTTCTACCTCCCTCCCTCTCTCCTTGTGTGGCTTGAAGAACAACTAGTGATAACCTCCAGAGACCCGGACACTTACTCGGGACGGAGAAAAGTGTTCCTGCAGTGTACTCGTCTTAGTCCCTCGGCGGGGAAAAGAAGTGTTCTCTTAACAAGAAATTTAAATAAGAAATAAGGTTTGGTTCTTGGATTTGTTCCGAGAACCAACACAAGAGATAGTCTGTGATAAGAGTATTGTTGCTGGATACGAGATTTGGTGCCATGTGTCAATAAATGTATCCAGATATAACAAACTGTTTAACGCTTGTGTTAACTCTGGTAACGAGAGTGGAGGGTGGTGATGCGGGCCGCGGCCGTGCCCAGGGGCGCCTCTGGCAGTGGTATTGTCCAGAGGAGTCACGACACGGGCTTGCGAGCTGTATGACCCAAAGAAACAATGAAAGAACTCTGACAAGCTGAGAGGTCGGGGCCACGTCTAAAACGATCCCTGGCTGCGATATCTTTTATTTTATATTTATTATAAATGGTTTTAAATTATTTTATATGGTATAAATGGATTTTCGAATACTTTCACATTTATTATTCATGAATTTGTGTTTTTGAGAAACATGTTAACATTTCAAGTTCTTTTTAACATTACTATATTATAATAATAATTGCTGTAAGTATCACTTAAGTTTATGAATGCCAAAACGTCACTTTTCTTGTGCAGCTATCGCTGTGCAGTACGTTGTGTTAATAACCATTTACTTGAAAGTTGTCTGAACTATTGGCGAAACTGATGGATTAGGCTACATTATTATTATTATT
>WNGS01085338.1:0-12909 GCA_020271785.1 Procambarus virginalis
AACAATGAAGAACAGGGAGTAATAAGATGAACAGGGAGTAGTAACATGAAGAAGGACGAGGGAGTAACAATGAAGAACAGGGAGTAACAATGAAGAACAGGGAGTAATAATGATGAACAGGGAGTAACAATGAAGAACAGGGAGTAATAATGAAGAACAGGGGAGTAACAATGAAGAACAGGGAGTAACAATGAAGAACAGGGAGTAACAATGAAGAACAGGGAGTAATAATGATGAGAACAGGGAGTAACAATGAAGAACAGGGAGTAATAATGATGAACAGGGAGTAACAATGAAGAACAGGGAGTAACAATGAAGAACAGCGAGTAATAATGATGAACAGGGAGTAACAATGAAGAACAGGGAGTAATAATGATGAACAGGGAGTAACAATGAAGAACAGGGAGTAATAATAATGAACAGGGAGTAACAATGAAGAACAGGGAGTAACAATGAAGAACAGGGAGTAACAATGAAGAACAGGGAGTAACAATGAAGAACAGGGAGTAACAATGAAGAACAGGGAGTAACAATGAAGAACAGGGAGTAACAATGCAGAACAGGGAGTAATAATGATGAACAGGGAGTAACAATGAAGAACAGGGAGTAATAATGAAGAACAGGGAGTAACAATGAAGAACAGGGAGTAATAATGAAGAACAGGAAGTATAAAATGCTGGCATTGCTGGCGCCTTCAACATCCGCACACACTAAATCATGCTGCCCGAAATGGACTGTTTCTCACGAGCCTCTGAGACAGCTTCGGTCACGCCATCAGCATCAATAAAGACCAAAGTTATGTACCAGCCTTCAAAGGCGCCTCAAGGTGACATTCTGTGTCTCTTCCGGCAGAGAAAAGCCGGACCGGACCTGAGAGGCCCAAAAGGAAACGCGCCGCGTGCAAAGCTGGAGCAATCTTCGCCTCTGGCATGAGCACCCACCCACAGCACATACTCCCCAGCTTGGAGTCCATATCTAGTCAAGGATAAGACTAAACTGGAAAAGGTTCAAAGGTTTGCCACCAGACTAGTGCCCGAGCTGAGAGGTATGAGCTACGAGGAGAGACTACGGAAATTAAACCTCACTTCACTGGAAGACAGAAGAGTTAGGGGGGACATGATCACCACATTTAAGATTCTGATGGGAATTGATAGGGTAGATAAAGACAGGCTATTTAACACAAGGGGCACACGCACAAGGGGACACAGGTGGAAACTGAGTGCCCAAATGAGCCACAGAGATATTAGAAAGAACTTTTTTAGTGTCAGAGTGGTTGACAAATGGAAGTGATGTGGTGGAGGCTGACTCCATACACAGCTTCAAGTGTAGATATGATAGAGCCCAATAGGCTCAGGAATCTGTACACCAGTTGATTGACAGTTGAGAGGCGGGACCAAAGAGCCAAAGCTCAACCCCCGCAAGCACAATTAGGTGAGTACAATTAGGTGAGTACAGCGTGTGTGGGTGCCACGCCACTCTGTGCAGCTGTGACCCATCGTGCAGCTGTACACTATTCCGGGCGTTCACAGCGTATATTGTTTGTCTGTATCCCTGCAAGTGTCTCACTCACGCCCGTGTACATGTGTCATGCCAACACACATACAGAGGCGTATACACTAGGTGAAACTGGATGCGTACAAGTTTGGCTGGGCCAAGGATTACATACCGGTGCTCCTCTTGAAGTGACAATATCAATTATGCCACAAAGCAACAGTGATGGCCAATACAACTCGCTGGCCAGCTAAACCGACGGAAGCAAGTGCATGTACACCCCCACTGATCCGCCTACCTCGTACTCCCGTCTATCTTACTCATCGTCTGCTTATGTTGACAGGCAAAGCCAAACCTCCGAGACCCCTTACACCATCGCCACCACCAGCACCCCCTAGAAGGGGTGTCCGCTCGTCCAGTTCCCCCTCATTCTCCTCCTCACCCCTCACCCCGTCGACCAGAACGACGTCGACGGGGTCGACGTCGATCAGAGGGGTCGTTTCCGAGTCTGGGTCGTCGTGGGTAGTGTTGTGGTGGTTGTAGTTGTAGTCCCCGTGTTGTTGGGGCCCCGGCGGCGTCTCCGTGCCCAGGGAGGAGTCTATTACGTCCTCAGGGTGTTCCCAAATTGGCGTGTCGATGGCTAGGACCGGATCTGTGGTAAAGAAGGAGGGCAAGATGAGTGTTGGGTGAGTATAGAGTGGGTGATGAAGGGGTTAGGTGGGCAGGGGTACTCTACAATTGAAGAGTATTCTATACAATTTAAGAATTTACACACAATCGACTTGATAATGGTCCAGGACGGACCGAAAAGTCGTCGTCGTCGTCGTTCCTTCATCTTCTAATGTGTGTGTGGTTTGGTCATCATAAGAATATTCTACATCCAGTTACAGAATGTTCATAAATACATATTTAACTTCTACCGAAACACGAGAATATATTTACATGCATTATAAAATATAATATACATATGGATTTTAATATAAGTCATCCATCCATACACACAGCCATAAGTACGTTATTATTCCTTAAATCAACAACTCTACTTGCAAACCAATATTTACCCAGCTCTTCCCTGTATCTAAACGTCTCCATTTTATATCCATTGTTTCCAGTTCCCTTTTGTGTTGATATATTTATCACCATACTTATACCCCCCCTTGTTAAACCCTCTTCATCCACTCGTACAATTCAGGTATGACACCACTAATTCATCATCTTCCTAGAGAATTTAAATTTAGCCTATTTTTTTTTAATCTCTCTTCATGTCGGGAGGCTTTCAACTCCAGGGATTAACGTTGTCATCGTTCTCAGAAAGCGTTTAATGAAATTTATGTCCATCCTATTGTATGGAGACCAAATCCTAACTGTATAACCTAAATGAGACCTAACAAGGCCAGGATATTGCTGAAGAATAATATTAGATGTTCTATTGCTAACGCTTCTAGAAATATATTCCAGTATCCTATTGCCTTTATTCCGTAGTTTTGCGACATGATTTTTCGGTTGTAATATACCTGCTACTAATTACTCTCACATATCCTATTCAAAGTCGCAATTTCAGCATTGTCCAGCTGATATCTGGTAATTCTATTATAATTTCCTAACCTTATAACCTTGCATCTATCAGCAAACAGCTACATCATCTGTATGTCTTTGGTCAATTTTGAAAACCCCTATGCAAATCGTGTTTGTAGCAATTGTGTCTTCTGAATTTATTTCTTATTCATTTTTGTTTTTAACTATCAACCTTCTTAAAAATCAGCACCACATTAGCAACCCTCCATGACTCTGGAACTCTGGTCGACTCTTAAAGATTTACTAAATATGAAAGATGAGGACTCACTAAGCTCTTATTTACGTTCATTAAACACGAAGAATGCTTTGGTCTACCTCTGGGGCCTTGCTGGACTTTAATTTTTCTTTTTGTTTAATATTATCTCTGGTATCCAATATAGCTTATATATCTCTCTCTCTCTCTCTCTCTCTCTCTCTCTCTCTCTCTCTCTCTCTCTCTCTCTCTCTCTCTCTCTATTCATTGTTATAAATACTTACTCGTATCCAGTGGGTTCTCTTCATCAGTGGGCGTCGAAGCGCTGAAGCTTAACATGGGTACAATGTGACCCCGATGCGTGCGCTCTTGATAGTTGTGGTCGTGGGTGTGGGCGTGGGTATTGGTTTGGGAGGAATCCTCCTCTCGAAGTCCATTCACGACCGTCGACATAGTGGCCTGTAAGAGAAGGAAATACTGACATCATATACTCTACAAGGACACGCCTGTAGATCGACATGTTCCTAGAACATACGTGTGACGGCTGGGACACGGTGTTGCCGGGACATGTCTCGGTAGTGTCAGGACATAGTCCGTTGTGTGTGTTCTGAAGCATGCGATTAGAGCTGAGCATGTCGTATTTTAGTGTTGTTAGTGATACGGCCAAGCCATTTATTTATTCCATTTTGGGGTAAAAAGATTCCCTTCACGCAAGGGAAAAAGTTTGAAGTAAAAGAAATAATATAATATTTCCTGTGGGTAATGTTGAGAAATATTTACAACTGCCTTGGCTCAAAATTCTGGCTATTAATTTGAAGAATATTTCTAATAGTACCTTGGAACAAAGTTCATTGAGAGATGAAATTATCTCCAGCCGGACTGCAGGACAGACCGGTAAAGAGGACAGAGCCTTGAGAGAAGAAGAAGAAGGAGAAGACAAAAAAAATCCATGTCTCCTGGCAAAACACAAGACACTTATGATCAAGTAGAAGACGAAAGTTTTATCCGCTCCATAGTCTTCCCGGCCCGGTCTCCCTTCTTCTGATAATCACTTACCCCACCGTCCCCTCAACTTGAGAAAGATTTAATTTACGAAGATATGAGTGACCCGCTGCCTATATCTCCAACACAATTCTTGTCTTAGATCTAACTCTCGAAAACAACAAAACCAAGTTTTGCCCCCATGCCCAAATTTCCAAATAATTGTTGTCTAAATCTATTAAATTAAAGATTAAATTTAATTTTTAATTTAATAGAGATTAAAGTCTAAATCTCCAACAATATTGCTGCTCTGTACCTAAATCTTCAACAAAATTCTTATCGTATGCCTGAAGCCTTGAAATTAATGTATTTTAACACAATCATAACGATTTAGAATAATAATAATTTTATCTTAACATAGAGCATACATAATTATTTTATCATAACATAGAACACACAATAATCATTTTTTTTAAACATTGAACATACAATTAAAATTGTATGTTAACAATGAACATACAATCATGATTTTATCTTAACAATGAACATTACAATAATAATTGTATAAGAACATCAGTAGGAGCCGTGACAAGGACTCGAGCCTATGCTCTGAGTACTCGCCAAGTACACGCCTTAGACTACTAAGCCACTACATGCTCCAAAAAGAATTGCATTCTGGGATTCAACTGAACCCTTCCAGGCTTTCACTGAAGCTGAACCAGGTTCCAATTCTTTTGATGATAGATAGATAGATTGGTAATGGAAGGATAGACGAATCGATAGATGGAGAGATACATGAGTTAATGGATGGATAGATAGTTGGATAGTAACAAGAAAAGATAGATGGACAGAAAGATGGATAGCTAGAGAGATGGATAGATTGATGGATGACTAGATTGATGGACAGACAGATGGGTGGATATATGGATGGATAAATAGGTAGTTAGATGAGTGGATAGATAGATGGATAGTAACACTGAGAGACAGATGGACAGATAAACGAATGGCTAGGGAGAGAGAGAGATGAATAGGTTGGATGAATAGTTGGATGGATGGCTGTATTGGGAGAAAAATGATGGGATAGATAGATGGATAGCCGTATTGATGGATGGATGGATAGAAATGCAGATATATATATACATACATGCATTCATACATACATACATACATACATTCATACATTCATACATACATACATAGTAGTAGTAGTAGTAGTAGTAGGCATCCGTCAATCCCGTAGGCTTATGGAGCTGTGCCCTGGTTGTCTGGTTGGACGCAGCGTCTGCTGTGGCTGTGAAGGCCAACTCGAGAACAGCAGTCCCGACCGCAGCGAATGCAGATAATCGCCGAAGCGATTGCGTCCGTCATTGGTCGAGAGACTTCCTCTGAACTCTCTTTTCCTCTGCCTGCCTCTTAAGTTCACCCCTCGAAATGCTGGAGTCTCCTTTGTACTTTGCATCTCCAGACGGATCTGTCCGCAGCTGCTGCCTCCCAAGTCTTGATGTCGATGTTCTGCTGCTGCTTGAGATCGCGTTTGTAGGCGTCTTTGAAACGCTACTGAGGTCTAAAGGGACTCCTGTTCTCTCGAGTACTGCGTTGTTGGTGACGTCGTCTCTCCAAGTGATGTCAATGATGCGTCTCAGGTTCCGCATGTGAAAGGTATTAAGCCGTCTCTCCTGGCGAGAGCCAGGGCCCAGGATTCTGAGCCGTAGAGAAGTGTACTCACCATACATGCCATGTAGACCTGCGCCTTGCTGTGCACTGTCAGTTTGACATTTGCCCAAACGCACTTTGTGAGTCTGGACAGTGTTGTTGCGGCATTCCCGATATGCCTGTTGGGCTCAGTGTTCAGGGAAAAGGTGTCTGAGACTGTGGAGCCCAGGTACACAAACTCGTGGACCGCCTCCAGCTCGCAGTTTGTGATGGTTATGCAGGGTAACTTATTGACGTCTTGTCCCATCACATGTGTCTTCTTCAGGCTGGTTGTCAGGCCGAATGCGGAACAGGCTGCGGCCAAGCGGTTGAGTAGTTGCTGCAGGCCTTCTGCTGTGTGTGGTGATCGCTGCGTCGTCGGCGAAGAGGAACTCCCTGAGGATTTGCATCTGTACTTTTGTCTTTGCTCGGAGTCTGGATAGATTGAAGAACTTTTCCTCATATCTTGTACGGAGACAGCTGGCCTCTGTAATTGTTCCAAAGGCATGCTTGACGAGGATCGCGAAGAAGATCCGAACAGGGTTGGAGCAAGAACACACCCCTGTTTAACACCACTGTTGATGTTGAATGGTTCAGAAGTTGAGGCGTCGTACACGACTGTTCCCTTCATGTCCTCGTGGAACAATTGTATCACGCTGAGTTGGGTGGGTGGGCAGCCAATTTTGGCCAAGATCTTGAGGAGTTCGTCCCTGCTCACGAGGTCAAAGGCCTTTGTAAGGTCAATGAAGGCGATATACATGGCTTTTCTCTGCTCCCTGCACTTTTCTTGAAGCTGTCTCAGGGAGAACACCGTGTCGGAGATCGATCTCTCGGCTCTGAAACCTCACTGTGACTCAGGGTACACTCATTCAGCAAGAATCTGAAGCCTGACCAAGACGACCCTAGCGAAGAGTTTGCCAACGATGCTAAGGAGGGAGATGCCGCGATAGTTGTTGACATTGCTTCTGCCACCTTTATTTTTGTATAAAGGTGGATAAATATATGAGAGATGGATGGATAGATGAATAGATAGATGAGTGGATAGGTGAATGAGTAGATGGATGGATAGCTAGACTGACAGATATGTGGAGAGATTGATGGAACGATGGATAGATAGATGCATGGGTGGTTGGATAGATAAATGGACAGATTGTAGACAGACAGACCCAGGCAACGCCAGGTACCCTCCTCAGTAAATATATATATTTTTGAGATTAATAAATACATATGTTATATAATAATGTTTAAGCAGTGGTTTCTTACGACATAAAAATTATTTCAAAAGTTAAAAAGGCCATATCAAGGGTTAAAAGGTCACATCAAGAGTTAAAAAGGTCATATCAACGATGATATATATATATATATATATATATATATATATATATATATATATATATATATATATATATATATATATATATATATATAACTGAAAACTCACACCCCAGAAGTGACTCGAACCCATACTCCCAGGAGCAACGCAACTGGTATGTACAGGGATGCCTTAAACCACTTGACCATCACGACCGGACATAAGGAAGTGATAGCCGAAGCTATATGAACCACTTCCCCGCCGGCACCTGGATGGTTATCTTGGGCATATTTTGGGGAAGTGGTTCATATAGCTTCGGCTATCACTTCCTTATGTCCGGTCGTGATGGTCAAGTGGTTTAAGGCATCCCTGTACATACCAGTTGCGTTGCTCCTGGGAGTATGGGTTCGAGTCACTTCTGGGGTGTGAGTTTTCAGTTGTATCTAGTCCTGGGGACCATTCAGGCTTGTTTGCATATATATATATATATATATATATATATATATATATATATATATATATATATATATATATATATATATATATATATATATATATATATATATATATATAACACAGCTAAATAACAATGAAACACGTGGAGGTATCTATCAGGTTTTGAAGGTCTGGCGTCAACTGCCTGTTATACCACGTGGCGTAGTGGTCTACAACCTTGACCTTTCCGGACTTATTTTAAAGAGAAAATATATAGTTTATATTTTTTCATTTTTTTACAGATGTTTCGGAAATTTATTTTTTCCATATTCAGAGCAGCGTTTCCGTTTATACATGGCCATGGAGGTGACAGTATACACGGTTATTGTTACATGGAGGTGACAGTATACATGGTTAGTGTTACATGGAGGTGACAGTATACATGATTATTGTTACATGGAGGTGACAGTATACATGGTTATTGTTACATGGAGGTGACAGTATACATGGTTATTGTTAAATGGAGGTGAAAATATACATGGTTACTGAGACATGTAGGTGTAAGTATACATAGTTACTGTGCCATGGATGTAACAGTATACATGGCAACTGAGGCAGAAGGTAACAGTATACATTATACAAATATAAAATCTTAGACAACTGAGGTTACCACATCTTAAATGTTGTGAATTCTACAGCGCTTGAAGGCCACGCGCTGTAGAATTGAAGGGCCACGCGCTGTAGAATTGAAGGGCCACGCGCTGTAGAATTGAAGGGCCACGCGCTGTAGAATTGAAGGGCCACGCGCTGTAGAATTGAAGGGCCACGCGCTGTAGAATTGAAGGCTAAACGCTGCAGAATTAAGGGGCCCGCGCTTGAAGACGGTGTTGAGAACAGGGGTCCACAGCGAACATCCGCCTTCACCGGACGGACCAATGTCACACAAGGTTGTTTCACTTGCCTAGCGCGTTCAACCGGCAAGGTGGCAATTGAACTGATAGTGTTAGAATGGGGCTGTTGTGAGGGCTGCTCCACGTGTATATCACTTTCCGGTTTCAACCAATTCGCGAACGGTGTGAGGGGGGAGAGGGGGGATGGGGGTGGCGGAGGCAATGAAGGCTGTGCGTGGAACGATCCGACAGGTGAAAACAAATGAGCATCGCATATAGGGGTCATATACGCTTCATCCATTACGCTCCACGGCGTGGTAAGGAGACGTGCGTCGTCCTCTGTCGGGGTGGTTGAAATCACGCCACTGGAAGGTCGGGACGTCGGCGGCTGCTCCTCTGAGAGCAGTTCTTACTAACACGGGGTGTCTGAGGCTGGTGGCTGGCGGGAGGCGATGATGTGGTGCTCAGACATGGCACATCTTGGTGGGGGGGGGTTGATGTTTTCGCTACGCGCGTGCAATGCCAAGACAGCAATGGTCCTGTTATCAACGGGGGGCTCATATTAGTGATGTCTATGTCATCAACGGGGACTATAATGAATCCATAAATGAAGTCCATGTCATCAACGGGAACTAACATGTACGAAGTCACGTGTTTGGTGTGCCAGCATAATCAATCAACTTCATCCAAAAATTCCTGGACAGTATTAGCTATTGTTAATTATTGTTTACACATTTGGAGAGATGTGAATATTTACTATAGATTATTTAATTGCAACTTATTATTTTTTGGCAGGTAAATAATTCATTGCGTTTCTACTACCTATTTGTTTTTTACATGACCACTAAGGATCAATTATTCATTCCCATGAATAATGACTACATAACATATCTTCGCCTGGGAAGAAGGTGACAACGGCTGTCTGGTTAGGAGGGCGTGAATAGGTAAACAAAATCATAATCACCGTACCATATGTGATGAATTGGCTTATTACCCAACCTCAACATATAGGGATGATGAATACCTCCGCTCCCCATAAAAGGTAGTAATGAACTTAATCGGAACAATTTAACAGCAGACATAGCTATAACGTGCCTGAAAAGGGTTCAGGACGGATCTCAAAGGCGTTACATCATTATTCTCCGATGTGCGGGTTGGGTGTCTAATTAGTCCAACATTCGTATGTAATACTGCATTGCAGAAACATCACAAATAATTTTCACCAGAGCTGGTAATGTCAGCCTGCGAGGCAGCACTTACAGGCACTAAATAGCCCCAAAACGCTCCATATAGAATACTAACATCCCGTTAATCTCGTCACCTTACAGATTTGTATGTAAATGTCTGTATGTGATGATCTATCTCTCTCTCTCTCTCTCTCTCTCTCTCTCTCTCTCTCTCTCTCTCTCTCTCGCTCTCTCTCTCTCTCTCTCTATCTCTCTCTTTCTCTTTCTCTCTTTCTCTCTTCTCTTCCTTCTCTTTCTTTTCTCTTTCTCTCTCTTTCTCTCTCTTTCCATTTCAATAGAGAGAGAGAATGGCCTTCAATGAAGGGTCATTTCAATTCTACAACGCGAGTTACTCGCGCAGTAGAATTGATGATGCCAGATGAGTTACTAGGAAAAAGGAATCGACCCGGGCCCTTAGACTCGACCCCAAGCGCTGTGCACACATAGCCACGGGGCCCCCCATGTGTGTGTGTGTGTGTGTGTTACCATGAACGACATGTTGACAATGTCAGCCAGTAACGCGACCAAAGCAAACGCACTACGGGGTTATTATCAACAATCCATCGTCTCAACCATCACAACCTTCCACTTGTAAATCTTACGATGTCTCGGTAATGAAACAATGTACCAACGACATGCTAAACCACATGGCACGATACAGCGACTTTCTTGCAACTCCTGAGACAGATTTCAGAGTCTAGTGGCTCTGTGCTGTGAGTTGCACAGCTGCCGTTGTGGCTGCTGAATGCAGTGAGTTGAGAATGAGAGATATTACCTTACCAGCATGGTGAGACGGGGACTTGCCAAGATGCATGCCAGAAAGGAGGGGATGAGGAATGGGGGTAAGACACAAAGAGATTGATATATAGACCATGCTTCCGATCTATCAGTTACAAGGTGTGAACAGCCGACGAAGCTACAATTCTGTACTACTGGCAAGTGCAACACTCGGTTGGGGACTTAGGAGAGGTAGCGAATGTGCAGGAAAAATATAGAGTTGCATTCCGAGACCTGAGTGACTGTGTAGGACAGAACAGATCTGAGTGTGACAGTCAAAGTTGAAGACAAATATCACATTGTTGACAAGATTAAGAGTTCTTTGTGAATCGAAAGTTATAAGATATTACAGCCCATCCTCCTGTTGGGTAGTACTTATATTAACGACGAGGACCATAGTACAACGTACAACGAAATTAGAAAGTAGAAAACGGCACTATGAGTTGCACCAACCAGAAACCATTTTCTACTTATGATGCAAATACAACCAAAACTGACCCAACTTAACTTTCTTAGTCCTAATACACGATTACTTGTGTAAAGGAGGAAATGTATATGTTTATCTCTCAGAATGTTTGGTAATATGTTTATTGTTTGTGATGAGTGTCTATGTATTATAACACGATGTGCTGAACGGGGTGAGAATAGCTTGAGCTACCTCATCCCTTTGTCTGTATTTTACCTCAATAAAATATTTCAATTTCAAACACGATATATGAGGCCTAATATAGTTATATGTGCGCTATACTAGGCTTAGGAATATTTACTATGTTCTTAGCTTCATTTTTTTCCGACTCTATAAAGTAAATAGTACAAAGTTATACTACCTGGTAGAATTTGAACCTAGTAGAACCCTATACTAGTAGCAGGGCGCTGACAGCTGGGTGGGAAGCGCTTCGGATTCGTAGTCCTGAGGATCCGGGTTCGATCCCCGGGGAGGCGGAGACAAATGGGCAAAATGTTTCTTTCACCCTGATGCCCCTGTTACGTAGCTGTAAATAGGTACCTGGCAGTTAGACAGCTGCTACGGGCTGCTTCCTGGGTGTGTGTAACAGTTTTAGTTTAGTCATTTATTATGCACCCCATACCCATCCCGTGGGCGGCAGTGGAAAGGGTTACAGAGGCACATAATGGGCTCAGGGACTGAACCCCACAATTCATTTAGCTAAGCAAGTTACAATCTTGATGAGTAGTTACAAAATTCATACAAGTCGTCACATCAACATGGGTTCGAGATCGACCTCAAATACAGGTTCTAAATTAAGCAAGGACATATGTGGAGAGCTAGTGTCACAATTGATATGTTTGTTGCTGCACACCGCCGCAGCCATCAGTGGGTGCGGGGGATAGGTTACAATCACTCAGTTACTACCTACAGTTAGCAAACTGGGGATATTTGGCTAAAATTCTGGTAGCAGCAATTTGAATGAAATATTTACACATCGCTGGACCATTGGTTATAGAATTGTCTCTAAATTCACGTATCTTTTGCACTCCATCACATAGTGACGGAGGGGGTGCGAATAATTTTGTTGACACAGTTTAATTTGGTTAGGTCTACATCAGCAGATAATGAGAATTCCAGAGATACTTGTAACCGAGTCTAAGCCGAGCAGTAGTAACATCTAGAAGTCTGCATGATTTGATTGGATGATCCATAGATGTGTGGCTCCTCTTGCATGATAGTATGATGATAGATGGAATTACTGTGTCAATTTCACTTTGCCTCAGATCTACAAGAATCTGTTGAAGTTCTCGGTGTACTGTGCCTTCAGATTGCTCATTGACAATCCAAGGGTACACTCAAGCTCCTTTAAAGGTAGATTTTTTGGCTAACTTGTCAGCTCTATCGTGCATTCGGAGGCCAACATGAGATGGAGACCACATGAAATGGACTCTGTTACCATCCTTAATAATTTTGTTTTATTTGTGTCTAGCTTCGGACATGAGCATGTAGTTGTCTTAAAGAGTTGAGAGCATTTAGGATGATAAAAAGTCACTTACAATTAATGTACCAAGTTTGGGGACTTGTACACATTTCAGTGCAAGGAGCAAGGCAAATAGTTCAGTCTGAAGGGTAGAGGCCCAATTGTTTATACGGACTCCCCACTCAAAGTACAACCATCTCCCATTGTCAGCACAACTGCACTTCCAGCTGCACCCGTGGTGCGGTGTAGGGGAACCATCAGTGTATATGATTTGAGAGAGAGACTGCTCTGTGGACAGAGCATCATATGGCTTAAGGCGTTGAGCTTTGCCTCAGACGAAGCTTGGGCTGATCTCTAATTTGCTTCTTGGGTGGAAAGGGGGATTAAAACTGGAAAGGGTGTAATCTCC
>WNGS01085345.1:0-12500 GCA_020271785.1 Procambarus virginalis
TTCATCTACTATTGTATTATAATAAATTATCATCACCTTACTAATTGCAGTAGTTCTTAACACCACTAACCGTAGTGTTAATATAATTTAATCTGAGCATATTGCTGATAATATGACTCCTGATCATGTAAAATCGAGAGTTATTAATTGAAATTATTTAGTAACAGTTTTTATTCTGTTACGTTTGAATGCTCTGGAGAAGTATAAATATCATCTTCATTTCTCGCTAGAGATCATTTATCGAGAATATTATAATTATTAAATCCCTATAATTGCAACCCAGTTCATATTATTGCATTTCATCCATAATTGCACGGAAAAGAATAATTCGTGTTTAATAATTTCCGTGGTGAATGCGAGAGCGGGGAGGGAGGAGGCGGCGACGCCATTACTCAAGAAGGCTTGGTCACGAGGCAGCCTTGGTGAGGCACATGGCAGCTGCTGGGAGTCCTTATCGACAAGAATTACGTTGATACCCAGTTAATAAGTGAAAATTACTTACGCATGTGTTCTCTAGTGCCTCGTCAGTTAATAACGCGTCGACAATTAGAGCTAGGACTCGTAATTAAGTGTGCACAGCAGTGAACATTGAGACTGGCAGACGCGAATTGGCAGACGCGAATTTCGGCAGACCTCAGCATTTGATACGCTCACCTAAGTATTATTCTGTTTTTGATGCATCAAAGTAGGTAGTACATTTGTGAGTAGTTTGTCGTCAAGAAGAATGAACATCAAAAATAACATGTTAGTATTGTTTATGACTCATCTCAGTTTCATGAATATCTGAACATAATTTGTAGCCTAGTCAATCGCTACTTTACATTCCTTTGCTTACAGCGTGTATTTGAAGTGCCAGCAAGATTCTCATCAATCGTGTTATTTACCTCGAGTTCCTTCTCTATGGGGATTCCGTGACCACGAGGACGAATGATGAACTGGCGTTAGAAATCGTCTTACAGCTAAGACACATTTTTTCGTACAAATTTATTCAATTTGATTATTGATTCTATATAATTCATATAGCATTTTCCATTGAATAATTATTGCCAGATTTGGTACTTAATGTTTATGCTCTAACTGTGCTCAGTATTTATGCTCAGTGATTAATGATCATGATTTGATTACCATATATTTGAATATATTGTAGTTAGATTTACCATGTTATTAACCCAACAATGAACTAGTGACGAACCACACTGGTTCCTAGATATATATGAACTTCTAGAAATAACCCCCCAATGTTGATATTTGAGGCTTTGGCTTTAATTAATAATACAGTCTTCATTAATTTCAAGTGATTATTCATTAAATGAGTTTCCATAAACACTGGTTCTCTAGTGTCATTCAAATGATCACTTTTATTTGTTTTCCCTCTTTTCTCAAAAGAGGGTGGTCCTTCGAGTTATTTCAATACAATAATTAAATAATTTAATTTCTGAGTTCAAGCCCCAGATACCCAACACCTAGTCCCATTTCCATAACTTTACATTTGCTCGTGTTGAATTCCAGTAGCCATTTCTCTGACCATCTCTGCAACCTGTTCAGGTCCTCTTGGAGGATCCTGCAATCCTCATCTGTCACAACTCTTCTCATCAACTTTGCGTCATCCGCAAACATCGACATGTAGGACTCTACACCCTTAAACATGTCATTAACATATACAAGAAATAGAATTGGTCCCAGCACCGATCCTTGTGGTACTCCACTTGTTACTGTTCGCCAGTCCGACTTCTCGCCCCTTACCGTAACTCTTTGGCTCCTTCCTGTTAGGTAGTTCCTTATCCATGCTAGGACCTTTCCCCCTACCCCCACCTGCCTCTCGAGTTTGAATAGCAGTCTCATGTGCGGTACTGTATCAAAGGCTTTTTGGCAGTCCAGAAATATGCAGTCTGAACAACCATCTCTGTCCTGTCTTATCCTCGTTACTGTGTGTGTGTGTGTGTGTGTGTGTCTGCCCAACCATCTGCCCAACCATCTCTGTCAATATAGAGAAATATGCAGAAATATGCAGTCTGCCCAACCATCTCTGTCCTGTCTTATCCTCTTTATTGTGTGTGTGTGTGTGTGTGTGTGTGTGTGTGTGTGTGTGTGTGTGTGTGTGTGTGTGTGTACTCAACTAGTTGTACTCACCTAGTTGTGCTTGCGGGGGTTGAGCTCTGGCTCTTTGGTCCCGCCTCTCAACCGTCAATCAACAGGTGTACAGTTTCCTGAGCCTAATGGGCTCTATCATATCTACACTTGAAACTGTGTATGGAGTCAGCCTCCACCACATCGCTTCCTAATGCATTCCATTTGTCAACCACTCTGACACTAAAAAAGTTCTTTCTAATATCTCTGTGGCTCATTTGGGCACTCAGTTTCCACCTGTGTCCCCTAGTGCGTGTGCCCCTTGTGTTAAACAGCCTGTCTTTATCAACCCTGTCGATTCCCCTGAGAATCTTGAATGTGGTGATCATGTCCCCCCTAACTCTTCTGTCTTCCAACGAAGTGAGGTTTAATTCCTGCAGTCGCTCCTCGTAGCTCATACCTCTCAGCTCGGGTACTAGTCTGGTGGCAAACCTTTGAACCTTTTCCAGTTTAGTCTTATGCTTGACTAGATAGGGACTCCATGCTGGAGCCGCATACTCCAGGATTGGTCTGACATATGTGGTATATAATGTTCTGAAAGATTCCTTACACAAGTTTCTAAAGGCCGTTCTTATGTTAGCCAACCTGGCATATGCTGCTGATGTTATCCTCTTGATATGAGCTTCAGGGGACAGGTCTGGCGTGATATCAACCCCCAGGTCTTTCTCTCTCTCTGACTCTTGAAGTATTTCATCTCCCAAATGATACCTTGTATCTGGTCTCCTGCTTCCTACCCCTATCTTCATTACATTACATTTGCTTGGGTTAAACTCTAACAGCCATTTGTTCGACCATTCCTGCAGCTTGTCCAGGTCTTCTTGAAGTCTCAAGCTGTCCTCCTCTGTCTTAATCCTTCTCATAATTTTGGCGTCGTCAGCAAACATTGAGAGGAATGAGTCTATACCCTCTGGGAGATCATTTACGTATATCAGAAACAGGATAGGTCCAAGTACAGAGCCCTGTGGGACTCCACTGGTGACTTCACGCCAGTCTGAGGTCTCACCCCTCACTGTAACTCTCTGCTTCCTATTGCTTAGGTACTCCCTTATCCACTGGAGCGCCCTACCTGTTACTCCTGCCTGTTTCTCCAGCTTATGCATCAACCTTTTATGGGGTACTGTGTCAAAGGCTTTCCGACAGTCCAAAAAAATGCAGTCCGCCCACCCTTCTCTTTCTTGCTTAATTCTTGTCACCTGATCGTAGAATTCTATCAAGCCTGTAAGGCAAGATTTACCCTCCCTGAACCCATGTTGATGGGTTGTCACGAAGTCTCTTCTCTCCAGATGTGTTACTAGGTTTTTTCTCACAATCTTCTCCATCACCTTGCATGGTATACAAGTTAAGGACACTGGCCTGTAGTTCAGTGCCTCTTGTCTGTCACCCTTTTTGTATATTGGTACTACATTAGCAGTCTTCCATATTTCTGGTAGGTCCCCCGTTTCCAGTGACTTACTATACACTATGGAGAGTGGTAAGCAAAGTGCTCCTGCACACTCTTTCAATACCCATGGCGAGATTCCATCCGGCCCAACAGCTTTTCTCACATCCAGCTCCAATAGGTGCTTTTTGACCTCATCTCTTGTAATTTCGAACCTATCCAAGGTCACCTGGTTTGCTGCCACCTCTCCCAGCGCCGTGATATCTCCCTGTTCTATTGTAAAGACCTCCTGGAACCTTTTGTTGAGTTCTTCACACACCTCTTTGTCATTCTCTGTGTACCTGTCCTCGCCCACCCTAAGTTTAATCACCTGTTCCTTCACTGTTGTCTTCCTCCTGATGTGACTGTGTAGTAGCTTTGGTTCAGTCTTGGCTTTGTTAGCTATATCATTTTCATACCTTTTCTCAGCTGCTCTTCTCACACTGACATACTCGTTCCTGGTTCTCTGGTATCTCTCTCTACTTTCTGGTGTTCTGTTATTACGGAAGTTCCTCCATGCCCTTTTGTTCAGCTCCTTTGCTTTCATACATTCCCTATTAAACCACGGATTCTTCCTTTGCTTCTCTGTTTTTTCCTGTTGGGCTGGGACAAACCTGCTTACAGCCTCCTGACATTTTTGGGTGACATAGTCCATCATGTCTTGTACGGACTTGGTTCCGAGTTCTGTGTCCCAATGTATATCCCATAGGAATTTATTCATCTCCTCATAGTTTCCCTTTCGGTACGCCAGCCCTTTGGTTCCCAGTTCTTTTTTGGGGGTGATAATTCCTAGCTCAACCAGGTACTCAAAGCTCAATACACTATGATCACTCATTCCCAAGGGGGCTTCCAACTTAACTTCCCTTATATCCGACTCATTTAGGGTAAATATCAAATCAAGCAAGGCTGGTTCATCCCCTCCTCTCATTCTTGTCGGTCCCTTGACGTGTTGACTTAGAAAGTTTCTTGTTGCCACATCCAGCAGCTTAGCTCTCCATGTGTCTGGGCCTCCGTGTGGGTCTCTGTTCCCCCAATCTATCTTCCCATGGTTGAAGTCTCCCATGATTAGAAGTCTGGATCCGTTCCTGCTAGCCACAGAAGCTGCTCTCTCTATTATATTGATGGTGGCCATGTTGTTTCTATCATATTCCTGTCTGGGTCTTCTGTCATTCGGTGGGGGGTTATATATGACTACTATTATAATTTTCTGTCCTCCAGTTGCAATGGTGCCTGATATGTAGTCCCTGAAACCTTCACAGTTCTGAATTACCATCTCTTCGAAACTCCAACCTTCTCTTAGTAGCAAAGCCACACCACCTCCTCCTCTCCCTTCTCTCTCTTTCCTCACTACATAGTAGCCCTGTGGAAACACTGCATTTGTTATGATTTTCGTTAGCTTTGTTTCTGTGAGTGCTATTATGTCTGGGTTTTCTTCTAGTGCCCACTCTCCAAGTTCACTAGTTTTATTTGTAATCCCATCTATGTTAGTGTACATCGCCTTGAAGCTCACTTTCTTCTGTTCATTTACATATCCCTTTCTTGGCGAGTATTCTACTGGTGTGGGAAGCTGTTCCGTGGGTGAGAAGATCTGTGAGGTGGTTTGCAGGGTCGCAGAGGGTTTTGGGGTGGGGGGTGGGGGTTTAAAGGAAGGGGGAACGGGTAGGGTGTGGGTTAAGGAGATAGGGGGGACATGGAGGATACGGGTTGAGGGGGGAGGAGAAATAGGGAGGATATGGGATGAAGGGGGAAGGGGGACTGGGGGGAAAGGTGGGAGGGGGGACATGATGGGAATGGGGATGGGGTGTCAGGGTCAGAATGGGGTGGGGAGGGAGGAAGGGTTGGGTGGGGGCAGGTAGGGTGAGGGGAAGGAAGGGTTTCTATGCAGAGGAGGTTGGTGGTGTTGCCCCCCCCCCCCTCTGGTGTTGCTGGGATGCTGGTTTTGGGTTCCCCTCTTGTGTGTGTATGTGTGTACTCACCTAATTGTACTCACCTAATTGTGCTTGCAGGGATGGAGCTCTGGCTCTTTGGTCCCGCCTCTTAACCGTCAATCAACAGATGAACAGGTTCCTGACCCTATTGGGCTCTAGCTGTGTGTGTGTGTGTGTGTGTGTGTGTGTGTGTGTGTGTGTGTGTGTGTGTGTGTGTGTGTGTGTGTGTTTGTGTACTGACCTATTTGTACTTACCTATTTGTGCTTGCGGGGGTTGAGCTTTGTTTCTGGTCCCGCCTCTCAACTGTCAATCAACTGGTGTACAGATTCCCGAGCCTCCACCACATTACTTCCTAGTGCATTCCATTTACTAACTACTCTGACATTGAAAAAATCTTTCTAATGTCTCTGTGGCTCATTTGGTTACTAAGCTTCCACCTGTGTCCCCTTGTTCGTGTTCCACCCGTGTTGAAAAGTTTGTCTTTGTCCACCGTGTTAATTCCCCTGAGAATTTTGTAGGTGGTTATCATGTCTCCCCTTACTCCTCTGTTTTCCAGGGACGTGAGGTTCAACTCCTTTAGCCTTTCCTCGTAGCTCATACCTCTCAGTTCCGGGACAAGTCTGGTGGCATACGGCTAAATCTTATCTAACTTTGTCTTGTTTTCAACTAGATATGGACTGTAGGCAGGAGCTGCATATTCCAAGATTGGTCTGACATGTGTGTGTGTGTGTAATTACCTAAGTGTAGTTACAGGATGAGAACTACGTTCGTGGTGTCCCGTCTTCCCAGCACTCTTTGTCATATAATGCTTTGAAACTACTGACAGTCTTGGCCTCCACCACCACCTCACCTAACTTGTTCCAACCGTCTACCACTCTGTTTGCGAAAGTGAATTTTCTTATATTTCTTCGGCATCTGTGTTTAGGTAGTTTATATCTATGACCTCTTGTTCTTAAATTTCCAGGTCTCAGGAAATCTTCCCTATCGATTTTATCAATTCCTGTTATTATTTTGTATGTTTTGATCATATCACCTCTTTTTCTTCTGTCTTCTAGTTTTGGCATATTTAATGCCTCTAACCTCTCCTCGTAGCTCTTGCTCTTCAGTTCTGGGAGCCACTTAGTAGCATGTCTTTGCACCTTTTCCAGTTTGTTGATGTGCTTCTTAAGATATGGGCACCACACAACCGCTGCATATTCTAGCTTTGGCCTAACAAAAGTCGTGAACAATTTCTTTAGTATATCGCTATCCATGTATTTAAAAGCAATTCTGAAGTTAGAAAGCGTGGCATAGGCTCCTCGCACAATATTCTTTATGTGGTCCTCAGGTGATAGTTTTCTACCTAGAACCACCCCTAGATCTCTTTGTTTATCAGAAATCTTTAAAGATTTCTCACATAATATATAGGTTGTGTGGGGTCTATGTTCTCTTATTCCACATTCCATAACATGGCATTTATTAACATTAAATTCCATTTGCCAAGTGGTGCTCCATATATTTATTTTGTCCAGGTCATCTTGAAGGGCATGACAATCATCTAAGTTTCTTATCCTTCCTATTATCTTAGCATCATCAGCAAACATGTTTATATAATTCTGTATACCAACTGGTAGATCATTTATGTAGACAATAAACATCACTGGTGCAAGAACTGAACCCTGCGGTACTCCACTTGTGACATTACTCCAGTCCGATACATTGCCTCTGATCACTGCCCTCATTTTTCTATCAGTCAGAAAATTTTTCATCTATGTTAGAAGCTTACCTGTCACCCCTCCAATATTTTCCAGTTTCCAGAACAACCTCTTATGTGGAACTCTGTCGAAAGCCTTTTTTAGGTCCAGATAGATGCAGTCAACCCAACCATCTCTTTCCTGTAATATCTCTGTTGCTCGATCACAGAAACTGAGTTAATTCGATACACAGGATCTTCCACATCGAAAACCATACTGTCTGTCTGATATTATATCATTTCTCTCCAGGTGTTCTACCCATTTAGTTTTAATTATTTTTTCCAATATTTTGACTATTACACTTGTCAATGATACCGGTCTATAATTAAGGGGGTCTTCCCTGCTTCCACTTTTGTAGATTGGAACTATGTTAGCCTTTTTCCACACATCAGCTACAACTCCTGTAAACAGGGATGCCTGAAAAATCACTGTGTACTCACCTAGTTGTACTCACCTAGTTGTGCTTGCGGGGGTTGAGCTCTGGCTCTTTTGTCCCGCCTCTCAACCGTCAATCAACAGGTGTACAGTTTCCTGAGCCTAATGGGCTCTATCATATGTGTGTGTGTGTGTGTGTGTTTGTATGTATTCACCTACTTGTGCTTGTGGGGGTGGAGCTCTGCTCTTTCGGCCTACCTCTCAACTGTCAATTAACTGGTACTAACTACTATTTTTTTCACATTCACACACACCCAGGAAGAAGCCCGTAGCAGCTGTCTAAATCACATGTACCTATTTACTGCTATGTAACAGGGAAATCAGGGTTAAGGAATCTCTGCCCACTTGTTTTTCCGGCTGTGCTGAGGGGTCGAACTCCGGTCCCTAGGTCCACGAGTCTAGAGCGCTGTCCACTTGGCCACCTCCAACCCTGTGTGGATAGTGGCACCACTCAATGTGTGTGTACTTACCTAGTTCTCACCTAGTTGTGTTTGCGGGGGTTGAGCTCTGGCTCTTTGGTCCCGCCTCTCAACCGTCAATCAACAGGTGTACAGGTTCCTGAGCCTATTGGGCTCTATCATATCTACACTTGAAACTGTGTATGGAGTCAGCTTCCACCACATCACTTCATAATGCATTCCATTTGTCAACCACTCTGACACTAAAAAAGTTCTTTCTAATATCTCTGTGGCTCATTTGGGCACTCAGTTTCCACCTGTGTCCCCTTGTGCGTGTACCCCTTGTGTTAAATAACCTGTCTTTATCTACCCTACCAATTCCCTTCCGAATCTTGAATGTGGTGATCATGTTCCCCCTAACTACGCTGTGCTAGCTACAATTTTTTAAGGGAGCCGGTCGGCCGAGCGGACAGCACACTGGACTTGTGATCTTGTGGTCCCGGGTTCCATCCCAGGCGCCGGCGAGAAACAATCGGCAGAGTTTCTTTCACCCTATGCCCCTGTTACCTAGCAGTAAAATAGGTACCTGGGTGTTAGTCAGCTGTCACGGGCTGCTTCCTGGGGGTGGAGGTTTGGTCGAGGACCGGGCCGCGGGGACACTAAAGCCCCGAAATCATCTCAAGATAACCTATAACTCTTCTGTCTTCCAGCGAAGTGAGGTTTAATTCCTGTAGTCTCTCCTCGTAGCTCATACCTCTCAGCTCGGGTACTAGTCTGGTGGCAAACCTTTGAACCTTTTCTAGTTTAGTCTTATCCTTGACTAGATATGGACTCCATGCTGGGGCTGCATACTCTCGGATTGGCCTGACACATGTGGTATACAAAGTTCTGAATGATTCTTTACACAAGTTTCTAAATGCCGTTCGTATGTTGGCCAGTCTGGCATATGCCGCTGATGTTATCCTCTTGATATGGGCTGCAGGAGACAGGTCTGGCATGATATCAACCCCCCCAAGTCTTTTTCTTTCTCCGACTCCTGAAGAATTTCCTCTCCCAGATGATACCTTGTATCTGGCCTCCTGCTTCCTACGCCTATCTTCATTACATTACATTTGGTTGGGCTAAACTCTAACAACCATTTGTTCGGCCATTCCTTCAGCTTGTCTAGGTCTTCTTGAAGTCTCAAACAGTCTTCTTCTGTCTTAATCCGTCTCATAATTTTGGCATCGTCCGCAAACATTGAGAGAAATGAATCTATACCCTCTGGGAGATCATTTACATATATCAGAAACAAGATAAGACCGAGTACAGAGCCCTGTGGGACTCCACTGGTGACTTCACGCCAATCGGAGGTCTCACCCCTCACCGTAACTCTCTGCTTCCTATTGCTTAGGTACTCCTTTATCCACTGGAGCACCTTACCAGCTACACCTGCCTGTCTCTCCAGCTTATGAACCAGCCTCTTAAGCGGTACTGTGTCAAAAGCTTTCCAACAATCCAAGAAAATGCAGTCCGTCCAGCCCTCTCTTTCTTGCTTAATCTTTGTCACCTGGTCATAGAATTCTATTAAGCCAGTCAGGCAAGATTTACCCTCCCTGAACCCATGTTGGCGATTTGTCATGAAGTCCCTTCTCTCCAGATGTGATACCAGGTTTTTTCTCACGATCTTCTCCATCACCTTGCATGTTATACAAGTCAAGGAGACTGGCCTGTAGTTCAGTGCCTCATGCCTGTCGCCCTTTTTGTATATTGGGACCACATTCGCTGTCTTCCATATTTCTGGTAGGTCTCCTGTCTCCAGTGACCTACTATACACTATAGAGAGTGGCAAGCAAAGTGCCTCTGCACACTCTTTCAGTACCCATGGCGAAATCCCATCTGGACCAACACCCTTTCTAACAGCCAGATCCAGCAGGTGTCTCTTGACCTCCTCTCTCGTAATTTCGAACCCTTCCGAGGCCGCCTGGTTTACTTCCCTTATTCCTAGCACAGTGACCTCACCTTGTTCTGTTGTGAAGACCACCTGGAACCTCTTGTTGAGTTCTTCACACACCTCTTTGTCATTCTCTGTATACCTGTCCTCGCCTGTTCTAAGTTTCACTACCGGTTCTTTCACTGTTGTTTTCCTTCTGATGTGGCTGTGGAGTAGCTTTGGTTCGGTCTTGGCTTTGTTTGCTATAACATTTTCATAACTTTTCTCTGCTTCTCTTCTCACCCTGACATACTCATTCCTGGTTCTCTGGTATCTCTCTCTGCTTTCTGGTGTTCTGTTATTCCGGAAGTTCGTCCACGTTCTTTTGTTCAGTTTCCTTGCTTTCATACATGCCCTATTATACCATGGATTCTTCTTTTGCTTCTCGGATTTTTCCTTTTGGGCCGGGATGTATCTGCTTACTGCCTCCTGGCACTTTTGGGTGACATAGTCCATCATCTCTTGTACAGACTTAGCTCTGAGGTCTGTGTCCCAAGGTATTTCCCTTAGGAAGCTTTTCATCTTCTTATAATTTCCCTTTCGGTATGCCAGCCTTTTGTTTCCTAGTTCTGTTTTGGGGGAGATAATTTCTAGCTTTACCAGGTACTCAAAGTTCAATACACTGTGATCACTCATTCCCAAGGGTGCTTCCTTCTTGACTTCCCTTATATCCCACTCATTTACGGTAAATATCAAATCAAGCATTGCTGGTTCATCTTCTCTTACATTCTTGTTGGTTCCTTGATGTGCTGGCTTAGAAAGTTTCTTGTTGCCACGTCCAACAGCTTAGCTCTTCATGTTTCTGGTCCCCCATGTGGGTCTTTGTTCTCCCAATCTATCTTCCCATGGTTGAAGTCTACCATGATTAGTACTCCAGCTCGATTCCTGCTAGCAACAGAAGCTGCTCTCTCTATTATGTTAATGGTGGCCATGTTGTTTCTATTGTGATGGGAAAGTGTAGGAGTGTAGATGTTTGTCAGTCCTCCTAATGGCTGGTGTCAATGCCTATCACATTTACAAAAAAAAAAGAGACTGCTTGCCTGTTGTCTGTGGGAAGGTAAGGGAAGCCACGCAAAACACATAGTATGAACAATGAAACTTTAATTAACTGGAACTAATTAACTGAAATTAATAACAAGGACAATCCCTTGGCTATGTATAGTGCAAACAAACAAGTCAAAAAATTTAACATAAAAAATGAAAAACAGGGATAATTTACTCTAGTAATAATATAAAGACAAAATGCAATAAACAGGTGCTGAGAATATGGTGCTAGCTGAGAACCTCCACCCAATAAACAGGACGTGTATCAGTTGGTTGTTCACAGCTTGAGAGCACAAGGATATTCTGACTTCAATGGCTGGTTAAAGCCCAGACATCGACTAAGGTAAAGGGCGCTGAGGTGCAGAGGTGCAGGTGTGCAATCGGTGGGTCACCAATCAGAAGCAGGCAGGCTGGGAATGGTAGTTTGCTGGTTGACGATGGGTGAGCCGGCATGGAGGGAGTGTGGAGTAGGGGGGAGTTTTAGGGTACGTTTTGCCTCCTGGTCAAAACGTTTTGTGCTACTGGTAGACGTATCATGAAGGTAGCATCTTATTCTTGTATATATGTAAGTAACTTTATGTAGGGAAGAGCAGGCTCAATCTCTCTTGAAAGAGATTATTGTCACACTATCATATTCCTGTCTGGGTCTTCTGTCATTTGGTGGTGGATTATATATGACTATGACTATAATTTTTTGCCCTCCAGTTGTTATTGTACGTGTTATGTAGTCACTGAAACCTTCACATCCCACACTCCCAGGAGCAAAATAGGAGATAGCTTAGGCTATCACTTCCTTATGTCCGGTCGTGATGGTCAAGCGGATTAAGGCGTCCTGTAGTTACCAGTTGCGTTGCTCCTGGGAGTGTGGGTTCGAGTCACTTCTGCGGTGTGAGTTTTCATTCGCATATAGTCCTGGGGACCATTCAGGCTTGTTCGCATTTGTGTTCCTCACGTGTGCCCCAAAGAATGAGGTGATTTGATAAAATGCTATGCCCAAGATAACCATCCAGGTGCCGGCGGGGAAGTGGTTCAAATAGCTTAGGCTATCACTTCCTTATGTCCGGTCGTGATGGTCAAGTGGATTAAGGCGTCCTGTAGTTACCAGTTGCGTTGCTCCTGGGAGTGTGGGTTCGAGTCACTTCTGGGGTGTGAGTTTTCATTCGCATATAGTCCTGGGGACCATTCAGGCTTGTTTGCATTTGTGTTCCTCACGTGTGCCCCAAAGAATGAGGTGATTTGATAAAATGCTATGCCCAAGATAACCATCCAGGTGCCGGCGGGGAAGTGGTTCAAATAGCTTAGGCTATCACTTCCTTATGTCCGGTCGTGATGGTCAAGCGGATTAAGGCGTCCTGTAGTTACCAGTTGCGTTGCTCCTGGGAGTGTGGGTTCGAGTCACTTCTGGGGTGTGAGTTTTCATTCGCATATAGTCCTGGGGACCATTC
>WNGS01085345.1:15000-20685 GCA_020271785.1 Procambarus virginalis
TGACGACGTGCGTGAGTGGTGGAGAGCTGGAGTGGCGAGATCTCGAACAGTCAATGAGAATACGGTCAGACCGACACTGGTAGTTGCCTAATTGAAGTGCAGTCGGCGAACAGGCGGTGAGGAGTGTGAGGGGGAGAGGGTGCAGGTGCGTGTGGCTGTCTTGATATACGTTTAGCTACTGCAGAACGTATCTTGAATGTAGCTTTGAACGTGACGAACGCAGGAAAGAGCAGGCTAAATCTCTTGGAAGAGATTATCGTCACAACTCTCCCCCGAAGCCTGCGGTTCTGGTAGAAGTCACGTTCTCGGGAGGTAGAGTGGTAGGTGGAGCTGCCTCTACCTCATGAACTCTGGAGAGGGAGTCGGCAATGATGTTATCAGGCCCTTGATGTAACAGATTTTCAGATTGAAGCCTTGAAGATATAAAGCCCATCGCAGCAGACGTTGGTTATTGAATTGGGCTTGATGTAGGAAACGTAGAGGATTGTGGTCCGAGTAGATGGTAGTGGACCGAGCACCTTGCAGGTATGGTACAAAGTGTTGCAAGCTCAGGACGATGGAGAGGAGTTCCTTCTCTATAGTGCTGTAGTTTTTCTGGAGAGGCTTCAACTTGTAGCTGTAGTAGCTGACAGGTAGAACCTCCTCGCCTCGTTGCTGCATTAGGACACTCCCGATGCTGGTACCACTGGCGTCGACATGGAGGATGAAAGGCTTCTTGGTATCTGGCGAGGCGAGAATAGGATTAGAACAGAGGAGGAATTTGAGTTTGATGAGTGAAGCACTGTTATCGTCCTGAAAGTGATTATGGATGTCAGTAAGGATTTTCGAATTAGAAAGCGCTGTCTCAGTGTCAGTGCTTTCGGAAGGAGAAGCAGGGAAGGTCTCACTGTGGCTGTATGGACCTGGAAAGGTGGAGAAGTTTAGTAGCACAGTGGGAGGAGTACCATGATAGAGCTTTTGCAAGTTGATGTGGCACAGCTGGGTCTTGCGCCGCCTATCGGGGGTCGCGAGAACGTAGTTGTAGTTATTCCGGCACTCCTTAACATGGTAGGGTCCTGAAAACCTGTTTTGTAAAGAAGAACCTGGGATAGGGAAATAGGCGAGTACTAAGTCTCCCGGTTTAAACTTCCTTACTTGGCAGTGCTGGTCGTAACGAGTCTTCATCCTCTCTTGGGCTTTCAGTAGATTGTTTCTGGCAAAGGAATGGACCCTCTTTAGAATGTGTCGGAGGTTTTGAAGAAACTGGGGCACATTCTGATGCTCACTGAAGGTGGCATCACGTAGAGAATCCTTGAAAGCCTTGAGAGGTGTACGGCACTTACGTCCGTAGAGCATCTCATAAGGAGATACTCCTAGTGACTCGTTGGGAAGACTTCTGAAAATACACATGATGAGATCAAGTTGCCTATCCCAATCCTTTGAGGTGTCATTACAAAACTTTTTTAAGAGTGCCTTGATAGTCTGATGACTACGCTCAAGAGAACCCTGTGAAGCAGGATGATAGGGGCTGGACAGTACCTGTTTGATGTTGAACTCCTCCAGAGTCCGTTTGAAGAGATCAATGGTGAAGTTGGTGCCACAGTCGCTCTGAATCTCCCTCGGAAATCCATATTGGGTGAAGATCTTTAATAAATTCTTCACCACTGTAGCAGCCGTAATGTTTTTCACTGGAACTGCTATGGGGAATCTGGTGGTAGGACACAGGATGGTTAAGATATAGGCGTTGCCGGAACTGGTCCGAGGCAAGGGACCAACACAGTCAATAATAAGTCTGTGGAAAGGTTCCTCAGGCACCTGGATGGGTGTCAGTGGTGCTCTGGGGATCGAAACGTTCGGTTTACCTGCTTTCTGACAAACATGACAATTTTTGGTATGTTGTTTGACATCATTAACTATACCTGGCCAGTAGTAGTCTTGACGAATCCCATGGTATGTCTTGTTAAACCTGTAGTGTGATAGTGCTCCGTGGGCCAGGTGTAGAATCGTGGGCCGCAGGCTGGTAGGAATCACTAGTTGTTCAACGTTTGCCCAATCGTCCTCCTCCTTCAGTTTACTGGGTCTGTATCTGCGATAGAGTAACTCGTTCTCTAAGATGAACCCAGGAATACTGTCAGATTGAGTCTCAGCCTGAAAGAATAATGGTGTCAAGGTAAGATCTCCCCTCTGTAACTTACGGAACTCCAAAGCGGTGAGATTTGGGGGTAGTTTCGAAGGGTCTTGATGGACAGCGGTAGCAGTAGAGTCAGCTGGCTGCGGTCGTGCTGCTTGAGCACGGGTGGTTACCAAAACAGGAGGAGAAACTTTATCACTCTCTTGAAACTTTGCTGGAACATGCTTAAAAATCGGATTATCCAAAACAGAGGTACACACCTGGGGTTTGTCCTTGACGATCAGGTTGGTCGGTTGCAGGTCTTCTGCCAAGTCGTTGCCCAGGAGAAGTTGTACTCCAGGCATGGGAAAAGGCTTTTCCCTGACGGCGACTTGGACTTCACCAGTCACGAAAGGACAATCCAGGTGGACTCTGGCGAGAGGATAAGGAGTAGTAGCAGTAAGGTCAGTGATGAATACAGTCTCTCCTGTGTAGGCGACGTTGGGCACAGCTGATTTTAGGACTATTGATTGAAGAGTCGCTGTGTCCCTCAAGATCTTAAGTCCAAAACGTCCCTCAGAATCTGAACCGTTGGTAATGATAGTTCCAGGATACACATGCTTACTGAAGAGAGAAAGATCATTAGCATGAACACCAACATTCATTACAGGCTTACCGGCTTAAGAGGAGTCTGTTTGGGTTTGCTGGATTCGGTGTTACCTTTATATGGAGACTTACCACATTTTTCTATGGTGTGTCCATAGAGTCTACAATACTTACAGTACAGTTGAGAGGTACCTTGATCGGGGCTCACTTTCTCATAACTGTACCAAGACTTCTTACTGGTAGGTAGTTCTGGTGTCAGCCGGTGGATGAGGCTGTAAGTGTCAGCCAACTTCGCGCATTTCACCAAGTCGGTCTCCTCCTTATCTGCTAAGTATAAACGGACAGGAGGAGGTACACGCCTCAAGAATTCTTCAACCAGCATGAGGTTGACGAGTTCTGGAAAAGTAGAGACATGTGCTGCCTCCAGCCATTTCATAAATATCTCCGTTTGGTGTTGGCAAATTCGAAGAAGGTGGTGGTACTTTCCTTTACGTAGTCACGGAGTTTCGTCAGTAACTTTCGGTGGAGAGAAGGTAGGCTTCCAACACAGCTTGCTTCAGGGTTGGGTAGTCGTTTTCAGACGCCAAAGTGCTGAGTGTGACTGCTGCTCTACCTGTAAGATGTACTCGAAGAAGGGTAGCCCAGTGGTCGTTAGGCCAACTAAGTTGATTAGCAAGGGTCTCAAAAGTCGTAAAAAAAACATCAACCTCCGATTCAACGAACGGTTGCATTAACTTACTTGCATGGGAGACATTGAAACTTGGAGGAAGAATTGCTGCAGCTTGTAGGCGTTGAGCTTGGTGTGTAGTGTCCAACGTGAGTTCTTTTTGACGACATTCTAGAGCCAGAGCGCTTGCTGTTTTTCATGCTCGTGTTGCATCTCTAGTTGTCGTCGTTTTGTTTCAAGTTGTACTTTTTCACGCTCTCTGAATAGGGCCAACTCACGTTCATGCAGTCCTTGGAGGAGTAGGGCCTCTCTGTCACTTTCCTCTTTCCTCAGGGCAGCCTCTCGCTCCTTGAGGCGGATTTCTCGATCTTGTTGTTCCTTAAGCAATGCGGCCTCTTCTTTCTTGAGTTGTAGAGCTTCCTTCGCCAGGGCAGCCTCACGTTCCCTGATTGCAGCTGCTTCTTTTTGTTGCTCCCGCTCGATCTTAGCAAGTTCAAGTTGAGCTTCATTGCTGTCAGATCATGCTTATCTGAAATAGTGTAAAGTTCGTGAGTGTCAGAGTCTATAATCTCTTCATCAAAAGGTGGTCCAATAGTAGGTTATGAACTTCATACTTGTTGGCTCCATGGGGAACATCTAGGCGATACTCATGTGCAAGAGTTATCAATTCGGTTCTCTTGGCATGACGTAAGTTCTCTATTTCACCTGCTGGATTTGTACGGAAAGCTTGGATTCGAAACATGGTGGAATTAGCAAATAAATGTGACACGAATATACTGTGATGATATGGTGAATGTCAGAAACAGGAAAACGTGGCAACTGGTACCTATCCTGTGAAATGTTAATAATTAAAGTTAATTCAAGATGGTAAATGATTAGGGTCGCAGGAAATCTTGTACCCGGTACTCACTGTGGGAGGATAAGGGCAAGAAATCCTACTAATTAGTTGAAACTGAGTTTCAAAAAACAAATGAAACATTTAATTGTTTCAAAATAAATTAGGTAGTCCAAGAATGTAGGCATACCTTGCCGAGTCACAATAAAACATAAGCAAGTTTTTCCCACTGAAATTAAATATGATACTTACAGAATTAGCGAACTTTGTGCTCTGAAAAAAGAAAGCTAATTCCCCCCCTAAGTAAGTACCATCAATTCTGACCGAAGAGTAGGGGTGCGAGTGTCAACTGGTGACGAGAACTATTGGCGAGGTCCCAACTCCTCAATAAAAGTCTGTGCGAGAGGAACTATGGCCCTCTTTATCCTCCTAGAGTCGGATTGCAGAAATTAGGTGCTATTGACCCGGTGACAGACCACAGTACCAGGGTACCTATATGATGATCTGCCAGAAATATGAGAAATATCTGAGGGACAAAAGATGTTAAACACGGGTAATAACACGGAGGGAGAGACGACCAATTAAGAGTATGACTGCGGCCTACAGTCACCACGTAATCCAAAGTTGTCTCACACTCACCATATGCTACTCCCGTAATGCACAATATACACAGCACCATATGAATAATAAATGATTAGTGAAAATATTGAAAGCAAGGGAATTAAAGCCAAGTACGCTTACCACAATTACCAATACCTGAGTGAAGCTCCCGGACAGGCCCCCGTGTATATGTGATGGTAAAGTAGTGGAGTATGGTGTTGGCAGTCTTCCACTGGCAGATGTCAATACCTGGACACACATACGTACAAAAAAAGAATGACTGCTTGTCTGATAGTCTGTGGTAAGGTAAGGTAAGATACACAAAACACAAAAGATAAACAATAAAATTTAATTACTCTAGAAAACAAAGCTAAATAAAGACAATTCCTTGGCTTGGTAGGGTGCAAGTATAACAAGTGAAAATGAACTAACATAAAAATGAATAATGGATTACGTTAACAATAGGATAAAACTGAAATACAGTGAATATAAAATGGTGCTGGAATATTAGCGCAAGCTAAGAACCGCTACTTGATACCCGAGGAATATCAATAAGATGTTCACAGCTTTAGAGCACAAGATATTCTGAGGTGGTACAGCTCGCTGACTCCAAAGTTGACTTGACGACGTGCGTGAGTGGTGGAGAGCTGGAGTGGCGAGATCTCGAACAGCCAATGAGAATACGGTCAGACCGACACTGGTAGTTGCCTAATTGAAGTGCAGTCGGCGAACAGGCGGTGAGGAGTGTGAGGGGGGAGGGGGGGGTGGTGTGTGGGCTGTCTTGATATACGTTTTAGCTACTGTAGAACGTATCTTGAATGTAGCTTTGAACGTGACGAACGCAGGAAAGAGCAGGCTAAATCTCTTGGAAGAGATTATCGTCCAATA
>WNGS01085354.1:0-15834 GCA_020271785.1 Procambarus virginalis
CATGGGGTGATAGCTCACAAACTGAGGTCAATGGAATAACTGGAAAAAGTAGGACGCTGGATACTCAATTTCCTGTCGAACAGAACACAAAGAGTAACAGTCAATCAGATAAAATCGAGTCCAAGCGATGTTAAAAGCTCTGTACCTCAAGGTACAGTCCTTGCACCGCTACTGTTCCTTATTCTCATATCTGATATAGACAAAAATACACGTCACAGCTTCGTGTCATCCTTCGCAGATGACACAAAATAGCATGAAAATTACCTCTGCTGAAGACATTGAAAACTACAAACAGATGTCAACAAAGTTTCGATTGGGCAGCAGAAAATAATATGATGTTTAACAGTGATAATTTCAGGTACTCAGGTACCGCAAAAAATGAGGATCTGAACATAATACAGGGTAACAAAACACAATCAAATCTTCCGCTAGTAGAAAAACAGCATGTCAAGGATTTGGGAATAATGATGATCCGACGATCTAACGTTTAGAGGAGCATAACCAAGCAAAGATCGCATCAGCCAGAAAAATGATCGGATGGATTACGAGAACTTTCAAATCCAGGGATCCCATCACAATGGTTGTACTCTTCAAGTCACTTGTGTTGTCCCGTCTCGAATACTGCTCAGTACTCACTTCCCCCTTCAGAGCAGACGAGATTGCTGAAATAGAGGGAATACAGAGAACATATACGGCACGCATAGACGAGATAAACACACTAAATTATTGGGTCCGTCTCAAAGCTCTCCAAATGTACTCTCTCTAGAAAGGAGACGAGAGAGATACCAAATAATATACACGTGGAAAATACTGGAGGGCCAGGTCCCAAATCTACACAGTAAAATAACAACGTACTGGAGTGAACGATATGGAAGAAAATGCAAGATTGAACCAGTGAAGAGCAGAGGTGCCATAGGACACTTTAAGAGAGCACTGTATAAACATCAGAGGTCCGCGGTTGTTCAACGTCCTCCCAGCGACTATAGAAATATTGCCGGAACAACCGCTGGACATCTTCAAGAGAAAACTGGATGTTTCCTAAGAGAAGTCCCCGGATCAGCCGGGCTGTGGTGGGTATGTGGCTCTGCGGGCCGCTCCAAGTAACAACCTGGTGGATCAAACTCTCACAAGTCGAGCCTGGCCTCGGGCCGGGCTTGGGGAGTAGAAGAACTCCCAGAACCCCATCAACCAGGTTAAACCAACCAGGTACCTATCAGCTACCACCTCGCCGCAAATACACCTATATCTGGTGTGGATTGGGGCAGCAAGGCGGAGGACCACAGCAATTCGGAGGGCGTGTGGTGTGAGACGCGTACCAGTTGCCGACATTGGGTTGCTAACAGGAAATCCCCTGCATGTGGGGCTGCTACTGCTATGAGGCGAGCAATGTCGTGTTGTGTTGTTGCAGCACCCAGGCACTCTGCAGCAACTTGGTCTACAATGGGGCCATCCCAGCTGGATTGCTTGTGGCTTTTGGGGATTGGTGGTTGAGGTGATGGGCCAGCACGAGAGGCCCACTTTGTGGCACAGCGTGTAAAATTGGGATCATGTACACTGCCAGCTGATGTAAGTGGGCAGGTAGTAGAATTCCTTCACAAGGTCGTTGGATGCAGATAAGGAGGACAGGAAGGCTGGAACAGCGATTTGCGTTGCTGTTCGAACTCCGAAGCCCCCAAGTCTTACGGGAAGAGAGGTTGTTCCACTGTAGGTCATCAAGAGAGAGGTTAAGGGCTTTTTCTAGCATTGATTTCAGTAACCGGTCATACTCACTTAGTTTTTGGCTACTGTAAGATGGTGAACACCTCAGAAAGTAGGTTAACCTGAGGAGGGACAGACATCTGGTGATGAGGTAAAGTGCATCATGAGCATCAATATCCTCAATCCTCCCATCCATCCTCTTAAGGTAAGGTCGGCGTTTCTTATCAAGGAACTCATCGATGGCTTTCAACCCCAGGGAGCTCCTAGGAGTGTGCTGTCTTCAGGTTAGTTTTATGGATGTTTGGCAGAGACCCTCTATTCTCTCTACGATGCCCTATATGGTTATAATATATATAATATATTATATATATATATATATATAATATATATAATATTATATATATATATATATATATATATATATATATATATATATTATATATATATATATATATATATATATATTATATTATATTTTATTGGGGCCGCATTCTCCAGGATTGGCCTTACATACGTGGTATACAAGTTTTGAAGATTCCTTACACAGGTTTCTGATTCCTTACACACGTATAAAATTCCTTACATATGTATTCAGGATATATACACTGGCTGCCTGTCCCCACAAAAATTAATTATTATTCTCTCTCTCTCTCTGTCTCTGTCTCCTACACTATTTATAAAATACAACAGAAGCAAGTGTCGGTATGTCTTATAATTAATGACATATGTATAGAATATAATACGCCCCTTTCCAATCTTTGAGTCGATCTTCGTGTTTCTCTGTCAGGGGGAGCCCAACCACTGGACTGGACGGTAGAGGGACGGTCTAGCTTCATATAGGTCGGCGTTAAGTTCCCGACCGTCCAAGTGGTTGGGCACCATTCCATCCCCTTCCTCCGTCCATCCCAAATCCTAATCCATCCTTACCCTTCCAAGTGATATATATTCGTAATGGCATGGCTCTTTCCCCTGATAATTCCCTCCCTCTGTCAGGAGGAAGAGAGGGGAATGATTTGAAGTTACACATATCATGGTACTACAACCAAAGTATGAAGAGCTGGAAATTTTAGTTAATTTTCCCAAGATTGATGAATAATGGTGAATAATTCTGTAAAAAAAATAGTTGTTAGATTTTCGTTTACAATACTATTTTGCTATGTGTAAATGGCAGGCAGTGCCAACAAATCATACTCGATTTAGAATGTGACGCAAGCACAATGTCTCCTCTTGAATTCTGGCGACCCCGACCAAACAACGTCCGTGCCCTACCCTCAGACCAGTGGCCCTGCAAAGTTGGGCGTGCCCCAAGCATCTGATCTCCAACCTTGGACAGACATTCTTATAGATATATAACTTAAATAATTAACTTGAAATTTGGAGATAGTAACGCTTCACTTACGTATGACATTGAGAACCATTGTTGTGGACTGTGGCGTGGTCTGGCGAGAACTCACGATGCATGTGTACTCCCCGCTGTCCTTGCTGGGGTCACTTGCAAGAATATGGAGAATAAGCATTTTCAACTTCCCATCACTGTATCGATAGCTCTTGCAGTTATGTGTCTGAGAAATAAACAATTATTAGAAGAAAATATAACTTTTAAAGTTTAACAATCTAAAAAACAAGAGCTAAATCACATTCATCATTTTTAAGAAAGAATTTGCTCGAAATTAGTTTTGTATTTGTACTCTGTCCTTGCTTGATTATTTTACCTTGCATGCATTAACCCCATATATAATGCTGGTTGTATTGCGCTGAATTCCAAACGTATTCCTTACGCATGTTCCAACGTAGGCCTAACGTCTTAATTAATAAAGCTATTTGAAGTCAATTAAGGTAACTGTAAATCTGAAAATATTGAGGTAATGGACTGGGATTGAACTCTCCTCCCTAAATTCCCTCAGTAAATATTTTATGGTTGTTATTTTGCTTCGATTATATAATATTTTGTTAAATTTGTTACATAATTCACCAGGAGGCTCTTCACATATTGCCTCCACAATTTTTGTCTTCACATCC
This sequence comes from Procambarus virginalis, assembly GCA_020271785.1. Lineage (NCBI taxonomy): Eukaryota > Metazoa > Arthropoda > Malacostraca > Decapoda > Cambaridae > Procambarus > Procambarus virginalis. The sequence goes on from WNGS01085354.1 coordinate 3,718, forward strand.
ATCTAAAATCTAAATTTAAAAGTGTAAAACAAATCAAAATCTGAACACTAGGAACCTCCTTGCGTAACTAAACTGTGTTTTGAACATGGAATGTTCAGCATAATGTTAGGTTAGGTAAGGTTAGTTGAAGTTAGGTTAGGTTAGTTTAAGCTAGGTGAAGTTAGGTTAAGCTAGGTGAGGTTAGGTTAGGTGAAGCTAGGTGAGGTTAGGTTAGGTTAAGCTAGGTGATGTCAGGTTCGGTAAGGCTAGGTGAAGTTAGGTTAGGTTAAGCTAGGTGATGCTAGGTTCGGTAAGGCTAGGTGAAGTTAGGTTAGGTTATGTAAGGCTAGGTGAAATTAAGTTCGGTAAGGCTAGGTGAAGTTAGGTTAGGTAAGCTAGGTGAAGCTAGGTTCGGTAAGGCTAGGTGAAGTTAGGTTAGGTTCTGTAAGGCTAGGTGAAATTAAGTTCGGTAAGGCTATGTGAAGTTAGGTTAGGTAAGGCTAGGTGAAGTTAGGTTGGGTAAGGCTAAGTCAAGTAAGGTTAGGTAAAACTAGATGTAGTTAGATGTTGGATATATATTAAGTAGTTAGTATATTTAATATAAATATTTACACTGAATAGCTTTTTATACTTTAATGACTGATATATCTTCCTTTGATTGGTGCTGGGCTTAAAGCCTCTCAAACTCTGGAGGTTATGAAGACCATTATAATAGCTAACCGAGCAACCAGCAAGTATATTTATATTTTGTGTATATTTCATTTTAGTTTATGTACAATGCAAAAAATACACAAGTTCGTGTTTGATTTAATTCTCAGAAATCACACAATACAAGAAGATAATGAGAGAACAATAATTAAATATTATTTAATATGATAAATACTTCTACAATTTTAGCAATACAATAAATAATCCACATTAACTAGATTGAAGTAGAAACTAATAAAAATAACAATTTAAACACTATGCATCCACCAGATAATAAGAGAAAACATACACATATAAACTAAGAAAGCAGATTTTTTCTTCAGTTCCCTCTCTAAATATCTGGTGTTTCAATATTTATTTCTCATAGTTTATGTTTCAGTATTGTTAATCTCGATTACCTATTTTATTATTTTATATTCAATCTTTAATTATTTATTATCTTTTTAGTTTCGTATGCTTTCTGAAAAATAAGTTATGTATGTATTTGTGTGATGTCAGCAGGCATACAGCCTTACACTTCCAGCCAGCCCATGACGTCGCTAAAACCTAATAATTGTTATTAGTTTGTCACTGCGAGCAATGTGTTGAGGGTAAAAGTTCTCATCGGCCCTATCATATTGACACCTTTTTACTTTAGTTGGATTCCTCCACAAGACAACTTTACTTTTTTATTTATATAATGGACATTTGATTTTTACATCACTCTGGGCAAGATATGGTTTACCTCCTGTGAGTATAGGGGACCATGGTTTAGGGAACATAGTTTGTCAAAGGATGCATTGAGAGATGCACCCAACTTATTGGTGTATGTTACGACCCTGGGTTCTTTAGTTGGAAACCAGAGGTCAAATTGAGCTCTAAATAAATACTTTACATTATTTGATAGGATTGCTGATGCGGTTTTGTTCCTATCTTTCTTGTCAGACGTAAGACGAATCTTGTTTCTCACAGTGCATTCAGACTCTGAGCTTGTTGTTGATTATTAAATATTGAACTATTTATCAGCTATTCTTAGAACTAGTAAAGTAACGAGTAACGAAGGCTGGTGAAGACTTGTATTAATTGTTTGTAGCTGCACGATCAGTTATGTTAACTTCCCGGCAACAACAACAACAACTTCGGAGCTCGGAGACTAGAGGCTGCGGCGCTCTCTCTGGTGCTGGCTGTGGCTGGGTTCACATTCTCCCTCCTGGGTTCTATACTCCTTTACCTTCTCTCTATCTCTTTACCGTTCCTAATTCTCCATGTTATTAAGATAAGTAAGGTTTTGTATAAAGTGTACCGTTCTCTGGTAAAAGTGTGTAGTAGTTTGTGTAGCCTGAGCTAGTGTTTATATTCCTAAGGTTGCTCTAGGTGGTGTAGTGAAACCACGTGTGCTCAAGTTGCCCCAGGCTACCTACAGCCATTTGCTAGTGCCCTATTCAAGTAGACTTTACCCTAGTTTTGGTAATTGTAAAACCTTGTATCCTGTCTATGTGGACCAAGGCTTTTAACATAAAGTAGAGTGGTAAAGTAGTTATTGTTATTAATGTATATGGGGGGTTATAAGAGAGTTAATAAATAAGTACTGTTAAATGAGTATCCATTCTTCCTGTGAAGGGGATCAGTGATCAACCGCTAGACTGACATATTTACTTTAAGCCACTAATTTAATATTGTTTGATGTTCTTATTGGGGGCCGGGCCTATCTGATCTCCACTGATTTTAGGAACTCCTAGTTTTCCCTTAGGCCTTCTCAATACCACCTTCCCATAGCAGTAACATATTCATAACAGTGTACATGCACTGAGAGCTTACTTTAGTCCTGGACTATGTTCATGACATATCATTTATGGTTGGTCAGTAGCTATTGTGGTTGACAGACCGTAAGCCCAGCACCTAACCAAGCTAACCTCCTGTACTCCTTGTTTGGGAAGGCAAAAGCAAATTATTCCTCCAGTCACTGACGTGTTTCGAGACGACTACTATCCCTAAGGTCGGCTTCACTATTACACTCACCCCACACTGGCTGGTGTAGGAACCAACTGAAGTAACGTTGTTCCCTATTAAACTAAACTGATTGATCAAAAAAATGCAATTGAATTTGAAAGCGAAAAAAAGAAAATTGTAAACAAACTCTGATGAAAGCACCCCAAATTACAGAGTAGACTAAAATTATATTTGCACTTAACATAAATTCTGAAGTAATTTTTTCAATTAGAAATTAGTCCATTTTATACCCAGACTTATACAGTATTTGAAATATTACTATTACATTTTATAAGGCAAGATTTATTGCACTTCTATCGATAAAGCAATTACTATTGGCAAAACTCTTTACTAATCATATGATCATGCAAATTTCAATAACAAATCAAAGCATTTGAGTCTTGTTCATTACAATCAGAATATTGATGCTGTTCAACACGCTTGGACAAAGGTTTTCCTGTTTGACCGATATATATATACATATTCACACTCTTTGCAAGGTATCTAATACACAGAGTCAGCCAAACAGTTCAGCGTGCTTCTAATAACTTCATTTTTAACTGTACTTACATTTTTAAGCTCACATTTATATTAAATTCCTTGAGTGGTTTGCCACATTGTGTGTGTAAGGAAGAACATGTGAATTTTGAAAGACTGAACTTCTCATGGGTTGGGGCTATAAAATGTTCTCTTAGCTTTTCTAATAGCTGTGTCTAATATATTTGTAAAAGTTCAACCTCAATGAAATCACAAAAATCTCTGACATTTTGTCATTAATAAATTCTGGAGTAAGAACTCAAAATGTCTTAGATACACTGAGAACACTGAAAATTCGATCCAGATATGATAATTTGAAAAAACCCAGCATTGAATGTAATGAAACTCCCTTTTCTGGGCGAGACCTGGAGGCTCCCTGATGCTATCAAACTTACATGTGCCATATTAGTTTGGTAAAATTAGTCCCTGGAGTTCTAGTGCCTACTGGAGACCAGCGCCAGAACCTGGTCACCTCAGAGAGGCGCAGGGAGCAGTATTCAGAATGAACATTCTACATTTAGAATATATCATGTCTGCCATCGACCGGGGAGGGCATCCAGAAAGATAGGCGAACCAATACAAACCCCCAACTGGTAAAAATTGCAACCTACGTCTGTACAGAGTCCAAGAACTCCCCCCCAAAAGGAAACAATAAAACAAGCAAATCGTCGTTCAACTAGTGCACCAAAACTCGTTAGCGCCCCTCCCTCCCTCCCCAGACTAAGGAAGGGTGAGCCCGCTTAGGCGAGCCAGCTGCTCCACCCTAGTCCATAGAATCGTGAAAACTGCCGACCGAAGGGTGGGCAGGTGTCAAGGCTCGTCCAGAAAACGGCGTTTCATTACATTCAATACTTTTTTTTTCTGTGGGAGCCCCATCGGCTCCCTGAACCTAAATACCCAATAAATACTAAATACCCGGGAGGTGGCAGCACCGCAGGTCTCATGATGAAGATGAGACAACAGACGTCCCAAAGCAACACAAGGCCGCAGAGGGCCCGGAACGTTGACAAGATATCTGGCGGTCAGGACCCTGTTTGATTTCCAAAACCCCTGCACCCATATGTCGACCTAAGACATATTATCAAAGACAGCCGTAAGAGCAGCATACTTCTTCACAACATGGGCATGAGGGTAGACTGCAGGCTGGGAAGACTTGAGAACCGTGTGGACAACCTGAGGCACGATCCCAGGAACAGGTAACCGGGTCCACCCAGATCACGTCCACTATCGCTGAACTTCCAAGATGAATACCATCTTGGGCATGGTATTTTATCAAATCACCTCATTCTTTGGGGCACACCAGTTGAACACCAGTTGCAAAGTGCTCCTGGCAATATGGGTTCGAATCACTTCTGGGGTGTGAGTTTTCAGTTACATATATGCCTGGGGACCATTCAGTCTTGTTCGCACTTGTGTTCCTCACGTGTGCCCCAAAGAATGAGGTGATTTGATAAAATATCATTATCTATATATATATGTATATAACTGAAAACTCACACCCCAGAAGTGACTCAAACCCATACTGCCAGGAGCACTCTGCTGGCGTACAGGATACCTTAATCGCTCAACCAACATGACCGGACAAAAGAGGATGGTAGCCGAGGCTATTTCCATCCCCCCCGCCGGCATTCGGTAGGTAACCTTGGGCATGGTATTTTATCAAATCACCTCATTCTTTGGGGCACACGTGAGAAACACAAATGCGAACAAGCCTGAATGGTCCCCAGGACTATATGCAACTGAAAACTCACATCCCAGAAGTGACACGAACCCATACTGCCAGGAGCACTCTGCTGGCGTACAGGATAAATGTAGGCAGGTACAATAGGGAAGACTCGTTGATGAGGCAGCAGTGAACGTCGGGTACAGCTTCCTAGCTCCAGGGAGCAACACTAGTGAGTCGAAATGAGAGAATACGGGTTGGTCTTGTTGGTTTTTTCAATCACATTTGGGTCACTGTGTACTTAGCTGCCTTCGGGTGATGCTACATCATTTGTTGGTAGAGAGCTCAAAGATCAGCTGATAAAAGAGGAGGGAGGGCAGGGCCGACAGGTGTTGTTGACGTTCGTTCGTGAGATTTTGAGTTCGTGAGATATATAACCCCCCACCGAACGACAGAAGACCCAGACAGGAATATGATAGAAACAACTTGGCCACCATCAATATAATAGAGAGAGCAGCTTCTGTGGCTAGCAGGAATGCATCCAGACTACTAATCATGAGAGACATCAACCATAGGAAGATAGATTGGGGGAACAGAGACCCACATGGAGAGCTAAGCTGCTGGATGTGGCAACAAGAAACTTTCTAAGTCAACTCGTCAAGGGACAGACAAGAATGAGAGGAGGGGATGAACCAGCCTTGCTTGATCTGATATTTACCCTAAATGAGTCGGATATAAGGGAAGTTACGTTGGAAGCCCCTTTGGGAATGAGTGATCAGAGTGAATTGAGCTTTGAGTACCTGGTTGAGCTAGGAATTATCACCCCCCAAAAAAGAACTGGGAAACAAAGGGCTGGCGTACTGAAATGGAAACTATGAGAAGATGAGTAAATTCCTAAGGGATATACATTGGGACACAGAACTTGGAACCAAGTCCATACAAGACATGATGGACTATGTCACCTAAAAGTGTCAAGAGGCTGTAAGCAGGTTTGTCCCAGCCCGACAAGAAAAACAGAGAAGCAAAGGAAAAATCCGTGGTTTAATAGGGAATGTATGAAAGCAAAGGAGCTGAACAAAAGGGCAAGGATGAACTTCCGTATTTTTTTTTTTTTTTTATTATTATTTTCTACCACAGACGTGGCCAGACATTTACAATGCTAACCAGCATATATACATTTTCTTCTGTCCTCCATGGACAGGGTTAGAGATGTGTTAAACATATATTTCAAGGGTTTATTGAACAATCAACCACTGAAGGTGAGTCGGTGCTTTTAAAATGCTAAGCTAACCTATATACGTAAATACATAGATACACAGATTTACGTATGCCTGACATAAAGTGTTCGATGTGTCTTCTACACAGTGTCATTAATGTACATTTACAAGGTGAAATGTAATTCTGATCAGCTTCCATATATACTTTATACCCATACATATACATACACACACATATACATATATACACACATGCATTCACAGACATTTATCTCATTTACTCTGACAGGGTGAGATAGCTGATAAAGAAACTAGTGTGCAATTAAGCACTTAATCACTGAAGGTGATTAAGGTGCTTTTACAAGCTCAGGTTATATAGTTACATCATATACATTGTATAATTAATCTATTACATGGTCAATCTTGGATACAAGTCCACTATATCATCAAGTGGTCCAGTACTCACTCAGAACTTCCGTAATAACAGAACACCAGAAAGTAGAGAGAGATACCAGAGAACCAGGAACGAGTATGTTAGTGTGAGAAGAGCAGTTGAGAAAATGTATGAAAATGATATAGCTAAAAAAGCCAAGACCGAACCAAAGCTACTACACAGTCACATCAGGAGGAAGACAACAGTGAAGGAACAGGTGATGAAACTTAGGGTGGGCGAGGACAGGTACACAGAGAATGACAAAGAGGTGTGTGAAGAACTCAACAAAAGGTTCCAGGAGGTCTTTACCATAGAACAGGGAGCTAGACGTCACGGCGCTAGGAGAGGTGGCAGCAAACCAGGTGACCTTGAAAGGTTCGAAATTACAAGAGATGAGGTAAAGAAGCACCTATTGGAGCTGGATGTGAGAAAAGCTCACATCCAGAATCCATCCATCTGGAATCTCACCATGGGTATTGAAAGAGTGTGCAGGAGCACTTTGCTTGCCACTCTCCATAGCGAATAGTAGGTCACTGGAACGGGGGACCTACCAGAAATATGGAAGACTGCTAATGTAGTACCAATATTCAAAAAGGGTAAGACAAGAGGCACTGAACTACAGGCCAGTGTCCTTAACTTGTATACCATGCAAGGTGATGGAGAAGATTGTGATAAAAAACCTAGTAACACATCTGGAGAGAAGAGACTTCGTGACAACCCATCAACATGGGTTCAGGGAGGGTAAGTCTTACCTTACAGGCTTGATAGAATTCTACGATCAGGTGACAAAGATTAAGCAAGAAAGAGAAGGATGGGCGGACTGCATTTTTTTTGGACTGTCGGAAAGCCTTTGACACAGTACCCCATAAAAGGTTGATACATAAGCTAGAGAAACAGGCAGGAGTAACTGGTAGGGCGCTCCAGTGGATAAGGGAGTACTTAAGCAATAGGTGTTGGAAATTTCCAACACTACACACTATCATTGTATTATAATACATCATTATTATATACTAATTACAGTAGTTATTAATTTCACTAACGGTAGTGTTAACCTAACTTGATATTTCTTAATCTGAGCCTATTGCTAATCTTCTCACGACATTGAGAGGCAGGATTGCGTCAGATAATATCTATCTAAACATATTTATTACCAATATATCAGAGAATTGCATGAATATGAAAAGAATTTTAGGAGTGGCCTAGTTACAAAGGAAGTAGTTAAAAGGTATTCATCTGTGCCTACCAGTATCATAAGAAAAGCTAAACTTTCATATTATGAGACTAGATTCAAAGAAGCAAAAGGCAACATGAAAAGCACATGGAATACCATCTCTAATATCCTAGGAACTAAACAACACTCCCACAACCAGATAACACTCTCTAAGGATGGCCTTACACCGTCATCTGATTTAGAAATGGCGAATGAATTTAATAGCTTCTTTTCATCGATTGGTGCTAACCTTGCAAGTAAAATCCCACAGACTCAGACACATATCAACACATATCTCTCAGGCAGCTATCCAAACTCTCTTCTCCTTCATCAGTCAGCCCGACAGATGTTGTGTCCATCATACACTCACTAAAAACCAAGCTGGGAACGTCAGTGAAATCCCATCCATTGTATACAAGAGCGCCTCCCATGCTCTTGCGCCACCTATAGCTCTGCTGTTCAACAAGTCCCTTGAGTGTCATACCTTCCCTGATATCCTTAAAAAAGCAAGAGTAACGCCAGTTCATAAAGGAGGTAATCCGGCAGACATAAACAACTATAGACCAATATCGAACCTACCCATTCTATCAAAAATATTTGAAAAAATTATCTACAAACAGCTCTACTCCTATCTCGTAAAATTCGACATTCTTAGCCCCTGTCAGTTTGGCTTCCGCTCCAAAAGAGTACCAACGATGCAATTATTAGTCTCCTTGATATAATTTACTCAGCCCTTGACAAAATTGTGTTTCCGATTGGACTCTTCATTGACCTGAGAAAGGCCTTTGATACTGTTAATCACAATTACCTCTTATGTAAACTCCATCATTATGGAATCCGAGGCCATGCACTGGACTATATCCAATCCTATCTTAGTGATAGTCACCAATGTGTAGCCATCAATAATATAACCTCTCCCACTCTACCAATAACCGTTGGAGTGCCACAGAGCAGTATCTTGGGACCTCTTCTATTTCTTATATACATCAATGATCTGCCTAATGTCTCTAACATTCTGAAACCTATTTTGTTTGCTGATGATACTACCCTCATCTACTCTAACCCCAACCCACATACATTAAATAATGTGTTAATAATGAACTAAAAAAAGTCCACTTATGGATGTCAACCAACAAACTAACACTTACCATAGAAAAGACCTACTACATCTTATTTGGATGCAAATCTACAAATGCAATTCAGCTTCAGATAGACAATGTAAACATTAGCAATAAAAATGATGGAAAATTCTGGCCTATTCCTAGACAAGAGACTCAACTTCAGTACCCACATACAACACATAACTAGGAAAGTGTCTAAAACAGTTGGTATACTCTCCAAAATCAGATATTATGTACCTAACTCTGCTCTCATCTCTCTATATTATGCACTAATCTATCCCTATCTCAACTATGGTATCTGTGCATGGGGTTCAACCACTGCAAACCATCTCAAGTCCATCATCACCCAGCAAAAATCTGCTATCAGAATAATATCAAATTCTGCTTTCAGCAACACTCAGCCCCCTTGTTTAATTCCCTAAACATGCTAAACATAATCTCACTCCATAAATTCTCTTGTGTCAACTACATTTACAAAACCCTGTTCTTAAATGCAAATCCTGCTCTGAAACTCTTCCTGGACAGATGTAATAGGACCCATTATCACCACACCAGAAATAAATATCTCTTTGATATCCCCAGAGTTAACTTAATCTGTGTACACACTCTATGCAAATAAAGGGACCCAGTTTATGGAACTCACTCCTATTGAATTGAAAAGCTGTCCACTTTTACGTCATTCAAATCAATACTAAAGTACCTAATTTCATCTTCATAGTTTTTCACCTTTTGCCTTAAAATTGCACTGTATCTATGCTACCCCAATCTCCCAGCCTTTATGTTTCCCAATTTGAAGATCTTTACCATTGTGATCATTGCTGTCTTCTTATATGTGCTGCTAATCTGTTGTATGGTGTTTATTATTCTTGTTTCTGCTATCTATTGCTACCCAGTCTCCCAATCTTTATGTACCCAATCTGAACATCTTTACCATTGTGTTCATTGCTGTCTTATATGCTGGCAATCTGCTGTATTGTTTCTATTAATCTTGTAATTACCAATCAAGCTGTTCAATTTAATCAATATGAGCTTTAATATACAATGTGCTTTAATATACTTTAAGCTCTCTCATCTCATTTTTCTCTTGTAATGTATTTGTTATCATTTATCAATTATGATAGAAATACCTACTTAAAATTATCTGTTAGATTAGGACCTGCCCGAAACGCTGCGCGTACTAGTGGCTTTACAAGATTGTAAATACTGTCCTATTCAATGTATTCTCACAAACCCATGTACCTTCTTGTATTTAAAAATAAATAAAATAAATAAAATAAAATAAAATTGATGTGGTTCTCTAAAATTATCAGTATTCCGTACACTAATAACTACGGATAATATAGCTCCCAATAATCCAAAACCGAGAGTTATTAACTGAAATTATATCAAGCAAGTAGCGTTTTATATCTTTACGTACGATGCTATGAGAAAATAAAAATTCTCTCCATTTCCCGATTAACATCACTTAACGAGAATATGATATTATTTATTCCCCCTAAATGGCAACTCGGTTCTCTTAACGCATTATATCAGTGTTACACGGAAAGAATTATCCGTGATTAGTAATTTCTGTTGTGAATGCGGGAGACGAGTTGAGGGAGGGCAGAGAGACGCCGCCATTAGTACTCGCCATGCTGCATAGCCAGTGATGCCAACAATCACATCGTGCGTCCCGGAGATCGATTCCATCAATACTACGTTTGGCCCTTGCATTTAATCGGCCTAGACGTTGCAATTGCTCCTGTAGGAATTTATATTGCTTTCAGTGGACAACCAGCAGGTTAAGTGCTTCAGTATTGATTATATTGAGTACTCTTTATATTTATGTACTGTGCACTGTCCATCGTCATGACACGCGATCTCCCCAAACAATAAGTACGTCCATAAGGAATTAACTTCATTCCGTCTATGGATATTGAGGATATTACATATGGGGTGTTAACTTTGTATATTAGGTTGAAATTTCAGCTTGTGTTGTGGAGCGGTGGTGAGCCCCCACGCCATGCTGGAACTCACGTGCTTCACAAGTAGCAGACGACCCCCTCACACCTCTACTTCTCCCTTCACTATTACAGCTAAGCACTGAAATCTTTTCTATTATTTATTAATTGAGCAAATTCTAGATCAGTCAAGAGATTTAGTTCATTTGATTTGAGATATACAACGGAATAGTTAGCCTCATAAAAATCAAATGAGAATATTACTTGGTTAATCAAGATATAATCTTTTTACCATTAATCAATTATCTAATGTATCTTAATAGTATTTAGTAGAATTACTAATTTTATTCGAGGAAGAACCAGCCTGGATGAAGCGTACTGGGAGTAGATTACTTCTTGGTATTAACCCTCAATTTTGTGAAGGATGGAAAGTTTTTTCTCGAACATAATTCTTTATACAGCCCATAGAACTTTAAAGAATAATCTTTAATAGTTTCCTATCCATAGACACTGGTATTTCAGTCCTTATGAGTTAACTTTATCTGTTTCCCTTTTCAGTCAAAATAGGGTGGTCCTTCGATTAATTCAACTAATCTTTTAACTTAATATCAATCATCAATAGAGAGTAAGCTTCTTCCCAACAATAGGAAGCAGTGAGTTACAGTGAGGGTGAGACCTCAGAATGGCGTGAAGTCGCCATTGGAGTCCCACTGGGCTCTGTACTCGGACCTATCCTGTTTCAGATATACGTAAATGATTTCCCAGAGGTAATCTTGAGGTAATCTTGAGATGATTTCGGGGTTTTAGTGTCCCCGCGGCCCGGTCCTCGACCAGGCCTCCACCCCCAGGAAGCAGCCCGTGACAGCTGACTAACACCCAGGTACCTATTTTTACTGCTAGGTAACAGGGGCATAGGGTGAAAGAAACCTGCCAATTGTTTCTCGCCGGCGCCTGGGATCGAACCCAGGAGCACAGGATCACAGTCCAACGTGCTGTCCGCTCGGCCGACCGCCTCCCTCGTTCAATGAGTGTATTTACTGTTCAATGAAGTGTATTTTTACTATAGAGTATTGATAATTCCCTCTCAATGGTTATTACCGAGCCCGACCCGGACGTTTACTCCAGCAGTGTTATACCTTTCATCTGTATGTTAACCCTTGCACTACTGATACACAGACCTTAACATATACGTTAACTCCTTCATTATTACACTGATAATACTACAGTACACATTAATACTACTTGATGGGGTTCTGGGAGTTTCTTCATTCTCCCCAAGCCTGGCCCCGAGGCCAGGCTTGACTGGTAGTCTTAACCCCATCATTGTCATTACATTGCCCG
>WNGS01085364.1:0-12048 GCA_020271785.1 Procambarus virginalis
GCTGTGCACTGCTGCCAATTGCTGTAACAACTGCTAACAACTGCTGTGTTGCTGTGAGTAGGAACAACACATGTACACAAGGGCTAGGTAAGAAGTCAGTTGCTGCTGTTTGTGCACTGTTGTGAACTTTTGCATTAAAATGCTTGTGTGCTTTGCAAAATTAAAGTAATTACAGTGAATTCTTAATAACATATACAGTGCAGTAAGTGTTATATATTCTGAGGAACATTTAAGTGATAAGTTAAATTTATTCAGTAAAAATGGCAAATATACCTCAGTTTCCTGCATTTGATCCTGACTGTGACCAGACAAACCTGTCACAGAGGTGGGTCAAATGGCTTAAAAGGTTTGAAAATTTGATATAGTTCTGACATCAAAAGTGCTGAAAGAAAGCGTGCCTTTCTGCTTCATTATGCAGGTGATAGAGTTTGTGACATCTTTGATACACTGAAAGATACTGGTGGTGCCAAAGATTATGACACTGCCAAGGCCAAATTAACTGAGCATTTCAAACCAAGGCAAAATACTGCTATGGAAATTATGCATTTCAGGAGCAAAACAACTCTCTAATGAAACTGTTGATCAATACCATACACGTCTGCAGGGTTTAGCAGCCCCTGTTTTGCTGATGTTGACAAAGAAATCAAACAGCAAATAATTGAAACATGCACATCTACACGTCTTCGTCGAAGAGCTCTAGAACTTGTTGATGATGAAAGTTCTCTTACCAGATACTGGATATGGCTCGTCGAATGGAAGATGCTGCACGTGATGCTCGTGCCATGGAGTGCAGTGCCAACAACGGTTCTGCCACTGTTACTAACAGTCATGAAGTATGTAAGGTTCAGGGAGTACACCATGATCATAGAAGATATCATGCCAAACCTAACATTAAATTGAGCCGAGAACCACATCACAACTGGAGTCATGGAACAAGACTCAAGCAGTCACAACGACTCACATCAGAGGTTGTCAATAATAAATGTTACAATTGTGGAGGAGACTACCCACACCAAGATAATGTTTGTCCTGCACAAGGTAAGAAGTGCTATGAGTGTAGAAAACTAGGTCATTTTGGTGCTATGTGTCGTTCCGCACTAAAGAAACCACAATCAATAAATAAAAGCAATGTACGAGGATCAAGTCATAGGAGTCGAGGTGGCAAACACAATATTGCACCTCAAATCAAGAATGTTAATAATATACAAGACAACATTTCATTACAACCAGTCTCAGATGACAGTGAATGTGATTATATTTATGGAGTACAATCAATCACAAAATGGAATGATCTTCCAAACAACCCAGAGACTATAGTATACATTGCTGGCATTTGTCTCAAATTCTATTGACACTGGATCAAACATTGACACCATTGCTGAGTGCCACTATGAAAATTTAAAAAACAGTTCCCAAAGCTTGAAAACTATAATGGCAAAGCCACTGCCTATGCTTCAAAGGTAGCCTTACCAGTGATTGGAACTTTCACTGCAGAGATTAAGTCAAAGAATGCAATGCTCATTACTACATTCCATGTTGTTAGGAATGCAAAGGAGTCTTACTCAGTTACAAGACTTCAACCAAATTGGGGCTACTTCAGCTTTCTAATGCTGTAGCAGTGGAATCTGCAAACAATGTTGATGCTATTGTTGCTGAATTTTCTGATCGGTTTAAATCCATAGGTTGTTATACTGATAGCAAGGTACATCTGCATATCAACCCAGATGTAATTCCAGTTGCCCAACCACATCGCCGACAACCATTCCATACTCGCAAGAAAGTCGATGCCGAACTGGATAGGCTGATAGAACTAGATATCATTGAACCGGTAACAGGCCCAACACCATGGGTAAGCCCAATTGTCACTCCACCAAAGCCGAAGAATCCAGATGAGATACGCATTTGTGTAGACATGCGTGTTCCCAACAAGGCAATAATGCGTGAACGCCATCCTACACCCACTGTAGATGATATGATATACCGCTTGAATGGTGCAACTGTATTCAGCAAGTTAGATTTAAACAAGGGCTATCATCAGCTTGAACTTGATGATGAGAGTCGATTCATCACAACGTTTACGACACATCGAGGTCTGTATAGGTACAAGCGCCTGAGTTTTGGTATTAACAGTGCTGCTGAAGTATTCCAGCACATCATCAGCCAGGTATTGCAAGATATACCTAATGCTGACAACATGTCTGATGACATCATTGTTTATGGCCGTACCCAAGCTGAACACGACAAAGCTCTTCGTGCAACATTGCAACGCTTACGAGAAAAGAATTTGACGCTAAGCCGAGCAAAGTGTGAGTTCAATCAACATAAAATTGAATTCTTTGGACATGTACTTAGTGACAAAGGTCTGTCTCCAGATCCTAAGAAAGTTGCAGATATCAAGAATGCTGCACCTCCTTCAACATCCACTGAAGTACATAGTTTTCTGGGAATGGCAAACTACTGTTCTCGCTTCATTCCAGATTTTGCTACCATTACGAAGCCTCTACGTGAGCTCCTGAAGAAAAATGCATCATGGTACTGGAGCGATGTCGAGCAAAATGCATTTGATGCTGTGAAAGATGCACTAGTAGAAAATGCGACTGCTGCATACTTTGATCCATCAATGGACACTGAGTTAACGGTGGATGCTAGTCCTGTTGGTTTAGGTGCTGTGTTAGCCCAACACAAACCTGGTCAACCAGATTCAAGAGTAGTAATTGCCTACGCCAGCCGTTCTCTCACAGATGTTGAGCAACGATACAGTCAGACAGAGAAGGAAGCTCTTGCTCTTGTATGGGGCTGTGAACACTTCAATGTGTATCTGCTTGGTGCACCCTTTACCACGATAGTCACTGACCACAAACCGTTGGAGACCATCTTCAATAATCCAAAGTCCAAACCACCAGCTCGCATTGAGAGATGGGCTCTTCGTCTGCAACCATACAACTTTACGGTGAAATACAAGCCAGGTGCAGGCAATCCCGCTGATTACATCAGTCGACATCCTGCCAACAGTTTCACCATCACCAAGCATCAGCAAGTTGCCGAGGAATATGTACACTCTGTAACCTGTGATGCAGTCCCCAAGGCTCTCACTCTTGATGAAATACGTACTGCAACCCTAGAGGACCCAACTCTGCAAGCAACAGTGGATGCATTGACTAAGAAAAAGTTTCCACGCATCCCACCCTCAGGAGTTGACCAAGATGCATTCAAAGCACTTGAACGCATCCAGACAGAATTAAGTGTTACGCAACAACGCGACACCGTGCTGCGAGGTACTCGTATCGTCATTCCAGCTGTTCTCCAGCAACGTGCTCTGAAGCTTGCACATCAAGGACACCAAGGTCTTGTAAGGACCAAACAGCTGCTACGAGAAAAGGTGTGGTTTCCTGGCATTGATCGTCAAGCTAAGGACATGCATGATGCCTGTGTCCCTTGCCAAGCTGCAGTGGATACTTCAAGACCAACACCTCTACAACCTTCACCACTACCTGCTGCACCATGGATGGAAGTATCGATGGACTTCTGTGGACCGCTACCAACTGGAGAGTACTTGATGGTAGTCATTGATGATCACTCACGTTATCCAGAAGTAGAAATCATCACTTCCACATCTGCAAAGGCTGTCATCCCGAAACTCGACAAGATCTTTTCAAACTTTGGCATTCCTGAAGTTGTCAAGACGGACAATGGACCGCCATTTAATGGACAAGACTTTGTCAACTTTGCTGAGCATATTGGATTCAAACACCGCCGTGTGATGCCACTACATCCACAAGCAAATGGAGAAGTCGAGAGATTCATGCAACCTCTCATGAAAGCTGTACGCTGTGCTCATGCCGAAGGACGATCCTGGAAACAAGCTATGTATGCTTTTCTCAGGAACTACCGTGCAACACCGCATGGAACACTGGGCAAGTCGCCTGGCGAACTTTTATTTGGACGTCCTATGAGAATCGCACTACCTGTCATGCCAGCCAAGGTAACGGATAAACGTCTCGCTCAGAAGGATGCACTAGCCAAGGGCAAAATGAAAATTGCTCATGATCAACGTGCAAAGGAACAATTCATAAAGGTTGGAGATACTGTTCTCGTTAAAAAGAAAAAAGAGGGAAAGTTAGATATGCCGTATGATACAAAACCATATAAAGTGATTAGTGTAAAGGAACTATGGTAACAGCGAGTAATAGAGATCATAGTATAACACGTAATATGGCTTATTTCAAAGTGATTCCAATAGTGTAGAAAATGATGAAGTGCAAAGTCGTGCAAAAGAAAAAGAAAAATGAGTTATAACTCGATAAACAATTCATCGAGGGATGTTTTTGTATTTAAGGACTCTCGTCCAAAACGACATGTTAAACGCCCTACACGATATGATGATTAATTGTGTTCCTATGTAATGCAAAGTATTTACTTGTTATGCTAAACTAAATTTAATATTGTTTGAATAATGCAGATCTCATTCAATATTTTGTAACTTTGTATTACAGTTTCTTTCATGTTTGTTTAACATTGCATATGTATTTTTAACATTGAAATCCTTTGTGGTAAAGATTGTTTAAATTCTTTGTGTGTTTAATTAATGTTAAATGTATGCAATATCTCTTGATATGTTAATAACTTACTTTGTGTCAATAACTTTGCTTTGTGCTACAAGCATGGTAGACATCCTGTATTCATTCTTTTTAAAGAAAAGGAGGGATGTCATGTTCACAGAAAATGGTACCATCCGTTTTCTATGTGCGGCGGCTGGACGCCACTAGAGAAGGTAAACAGCATACAGGACGCTACCAGCTTGGGAGCTACTCTATCATGTAGTTATTTAAGTATTAAAGTCAGTAACCAGGAATGACTTTACTTCAACCTTACAACCAAGACTATCTCAGCTATACACAGACACCACACCACTCATTTAGGGTAAATATCAAATCAAGCATTGCTGGTTCATCTTCTCCTCTCATTCTTGTTGGGTCATTGACGTGCTGGCTTAGAAAGTTTCTTGTTGCCACATCCAGCAGCTTAGCTCTCCATGTTTCTGGTCCTCCATGCGTGTCTCTGTTCTCCCAATCTACCTTCCCATGGTTGAAGTCTCCCATTATTATTAGTCCAGATCCATTCCTGCTAGCAACAGAAGCTGCTCTTTCTATTATGTTAATGGTGGCCATGTTGTTTCTATCATATTCCTGTCTAGGTCTTCTGTCATTTGGTGGAGGATTATATATGACTACGACTATAATTTTTTTCCCTCCATTTGTTATGGTACCTGCTATGTAGTCACTGAAACCTTCACAGCCCTGAACAACCATCTCCTCAATATCCCAGCCTTTTCTTACCAGTAGAGCTACACCACCACCACCTCTTCCTTCCCTCTCTTTCCTCATAACATAATAGTCCTGTGGGAACACTGCATTTGTTATCGTTTTCGTCAGTTTTGTTTCTGCGAGGGCTATTATGTCTGGGTTTTCCTCTAGTACCCGTTCTCCAAGCTCATTCGCTTTATTTGTAATTCCATCTATGTTAGTGTACATTGCTTTGAGGCTCACTTTCCTCTGTCCCTTCTCAAATCGCCTCCTTGGTGAGTGTTCTGCTGGTGGGGGAAGCTGTTCCATTGGTGTGAAGACCTGTGAGGTGGATAACAGGGTCTCAGTGTGTGTGTGTGTGTGTGTGTGTGTGTGCGCACGTGGGCGCGTGCATGTTCGTGTGTCCCGAGGGCCCTGTACGTGTCATCTACCGGGAATGAGTCACCTTGAGATTTTAATATACATAGTATATCTTGAGGTTATCTTGAGATGATTTCGGGGCTTTAGTGTCCCCGCGGCCCGGTCTTCGACCAGGCCTCCACCCCCAGGAAGCAGCACGTGACAGCTGACTAACACCCAGGTACCTATTTTACTGCTAGGTAACAGGAGCATAGAGTGAAAGAAACTCTGCCAATTGTTTCTCGACGGCGCCCAGGATCGTAACCGGGACCACAGGATCACAAGTCCAGTGTGCTGTCCGCTCGGCCGACCGGCTCTCATATACTGACATGACAGGTATAGTGACAAGAATTTGATAATATTTTTACCTCACTCTGTACACGAGAAAAATTTACAAGACAAGAGGTGGTACCCACCAGCTAGAGCCGCTCCGCTCACACAATTAGGTGGATAAGAGATATGTCTGGATGACGAGGTAATCTGTCGTTGCCTCCCACGCGGTTCTTCACTAAATGTCAGTAGATTGATGATGGCGGTTCTTCTCTAACACAAGCTCTGGAGTCAGTCACTGTATCATTATGTCTGTTGTGTTACAGTTCACTAGTTAACTGTACCACTTTATACCATAGCCCAAATATTCCCAGGTACCAATACGTAAACGGAGCCTCGTGACCCTCGTTCCTACGTAGTCTGTTTGACACTGTTGTTCACCGTTTAACCCAAAGTTCAAGTGATATCACCGTATTTTCTTTTTTACTATTGCGGTTATACACTTTGTGACTACCTAGATCTGTGATCCGTCACTGTAGTCTTTAACAATCCCGAGAATATTGATGTTTATCGGTGTAGCGCATCCTCCCACACACAGTGTTTGTGTGTATGTGTGTGTGTGTGTGTGTGTGTGTGTGTGTGTGTGTGTGTGTGTGTGTGTGTGTGTGTGTGTGTGTGTGTGTGTGCACCCACCTATATGTACTCACCTATATGTGTCTGCAGGATCGAGCATTGACTCTTGGATCCCGCCTTTCGAGCATCAGTTGTTTACAGCAATGACTCCTGTCCCATTTCCCTATCATACCTGTTTTAAAATTATGAATAGTATTTGCTTCCACAACCTGTTCCTTAAGTGCATTCCATTTTCCAACTACTCTCACGCTAAAAGAAAACTTCCTAACATCTCTGTGACTCATCTGAGTTTCCAACTTCCATCCATGTCCCCTCGTTCTGTTACTATTCCGTGTGAACATTTCGTCTATGTCCACTCTGTCAATCCCTCTGAGTATTTTATACGTTCCTATCATGTCCCCCCTCTCCCTTCTTCTTTCTAGTGTCGTAAGGCACAGTTCCCTCAGGCGCTCCTCATACCCCATCCCTCGTAGCTCTGGGACGAGTCTCGTTGCAAACCTCTGAACCTTTTCCAGTTTCATTATATGCTTCTTCAGATGGGGACTCCATGATGAGGCGGCATACTCTAAGACTGGCCTCACGTAGGCAGTGTAAAGAGCCCTAAATGCCTCCTTACTTAGGTTTCTGAATGATGTTCTAACTTTTGCCAGTGTAGAGTACGCTGCTGTCGTTATCCTATTTATATGTGCCTCAGGAGATAGATTAGGTGTTACGTCCACACCCAGGTCTCTTTCGCGCGTCGTCACAGGTAGGCTGTTCCCCTTCATTGTGTACTGTCCCTTTGGTCTCCTATCTCCTAGTCCCATTTCCATAACTTTACATTTGCTCGTGTTGAATTCCAGTAGCCATTTCTCTGACCATCTCTGCAACCTGTTCAGGTCCTCTTGGAGGATCCTGCAATCCTCATCTGTCACAACTCTTCTCATCAACTTTGCATCATCCGCAAACAAAGAAATAGAATTGGTCCCAGCACCGATCCTTGTGGTACTCCACTTGTTACTGTTCGCCAGTCCGACTTCTCGCCCCTTACCGTAACTCTTTGGCTCCTTCCTGTTAGGTAGTTCCTTATCCATGCTAGGACCTTTCCCCCACCCCCGCCTGCCTCTCGAGTTTGAACAGCAGTCTCATGTGCGGTACTGTATCAAAGGCTTTTTGGCATTCCAGAAATATGCAGTCTGCCCAACCATCTCTGTCCTGTCTTATCCTCGTTATTTTATCATAGAATTCCGGAAGATTTGTTAGGCACGATTTCCCTGTCCAGAACCCATGTTGATGTTTGTTCACAAACCTAACGTTCTCCAGGTGTGCAACCAGTCGTAGCCTAATTATTCTTTCCAGTATTTTACAGGGGATGCTTGTCAGTGATACAGGTCTATAGTTAAGTGCCTCCTCCCTATCGCCTTTCTTGAAGATCGGCACGACATTTGCCTTCTTCCAGCAACTGGGCAATTCTCCCGACATGTGACTCATTAAAGATCATTGCCAGAGGCACGCTGAGGGCCTGCGCTGCTTCTTTTAGTATCCACGGTGATACTTTGTCTGGTCCTACTGCTTTAGATGCATCTAGAGTTGTCAACTGTTTCATTACCTCCTCTGCTGTCACCTCTATATCTGATAGTCTTTCATCTAGGGTAACCCCTTCCAACAATGGGAGCTGCTCAGGCTCGGTAGTGAACACTCCATGGAAACTGGCATTCAGTGCCTCACAGATTTCCTTGTCACTTTCAGTATATGCCCCCTCTGCCTTCCTTAGTCTTGTCACTTGGTCGTTCACCGACATTTTCTTCTTATATGACTGTGTAGTAGCTTAGGTTGTTTTTTTCGCTTTGATTGCAATATCGTTCTCATAGTCCCTTTCCGATGTTCGTCTTATGTTAATGTAATCGTTCCTAGCTCTGTTGCATCTGATCCTGTTGTCCTCTGTCCTTTGTCTTCTGTACTTCCTCCACTCCCACCTGCTGGCCATTTTTGCTTCCTGACACTGTCTATTAAACCATGGGTTATTATATTCTTTCTTATTTTTTCCCTTTACTGTTGGTATAAATCTCTCTTCGGCCTCTTGGCATTTCTGTATGACTAGGTCCATCATATCTTGGACTGTTTTTCCTCTAATTTCTTCCTCCCACTGCACTTCTCCCAGATAGTCCCTTATCCTCCTATAGTCCCCTTTCCTGTAGTCAACTCTCCTTTCCCAGATCTCTTGTCCCATGGTCATAAGTTTGAATTCCATCATGTAGTCAAAGACTAGGACACAATGGTCACTGGCCCCTAGAGGTATTTCATGCTCCAAATTCTCGATATCTTCTACGTTCTGGGTGAAAATCAGGTCTAATAGGCTCGGTGCATCTCCTCTTTCCCTTGTGTCTTCCTTCACATGCTGTGTTAGGAAATTCCTGTCTATAACATCTACTAATTTTGCTCCCCACGTTTCGTCCCCTCCATGGGGATTCCTTGATTCCCAATTTATCTCTCCATGATTTAGGTCCCCCATGATCAGCAGCTTCGCTCTCATTCTGTGGGCTAGTGTTGCTGCCTTCTGCAGTTCATCTATGCATGCCTTGTTGTTGTCATCATACTCCTGTCTGGGTCTTCTACTGTTTGGTGGGGGATTGTAGATTACCAAGATCACAATCTTCCTCCCATCTACTGTCAGAGTTCCATGTATGAAGCTTGTGCTATCATTGGTAACCCGATTTCCCAGGTTTTCAAACTTCCATTTCCGCTTTATTAGGAGTGCCACTCCCCCTCCCTGTCTCTGTGTCCTCTCTTTCTTATCATCTGGTACCCTTCAGGAAAGATTGCATCTGAGATCATGTCATTAATTTTAGTTTCCACAATTGCAACTATGTCAGGATCTGCCTCACTCACTCTTTCTTTTATCTCTCTGCTTTATTAGATACCCCATCAGCATTGGTGTACCAAACCTTGAGATTCTTCATGGAAACTCCTGTACCAGAGTTCCCCCTTTCTCTGGGGGTCTGGGGGGATCTGGGGGTGTCTGGGGGGTGACTGGGGGCATGGGGACCTACGGGATCTGGGGGGTGTCTGGGGATGACTGGGGGCGGGGAGGATCCGTGGGGTGTCTGGGGGATCCGGGGGGGGTCTGGGGGGGTCCGAGGGGAGTATGGGGGGTGAAAGAGGTCGGGAGGGGTGCTTGGGGGGCTAATGGGGGCAGGGCTTCTAGGAAGGTAGGTAGGAGGGTTTGGGGTAGGACCTGGGTAGGTAGGTCTGGGTAGGTACTGTGGTAGGAGGATGGCCACGAGGAAACACAACATTTAAGAGTACGGAGTTTGTTACCATAACAGACGACCAAGAAGCCTGCCAACGGGTAAGGATGGAGTTATGGAAACCGGTAAAAGTCGGAATAAGGAATACCTTTATGAGAGATGGGACAAGAGCGGACAGCTTCCTTGGCGGCAGCTCCGCACGCTCATTTAAAGACACACCAATATGGCTGGGAACCCAACAAAGTCACCGACTTAAACTTACTGTGAACAAGAAACAGCCAATGCTGGATCTCGACAACTACTGGATGAACCGGATTAAAGGACCCGAGAGCCATGAGGGCACTACGAGAGTCAACAACACGACAAAAGAAGACTGACAACGAGAAAGCAGGAGACGAAGAGCATAGAGAATAGCATAAAGCTCCGCCGTAAAGATGCTAGTCTCCGGAGGTAAGCGCACATATAAGTGCAATCGGGAAAAACACAGAGTAGCCAACACCGTCCGCAGACTTAGACCTATCGGTGAAGACAGAAACGAGCGGGAGTGAGAAGAAAGTGCTCAAGGAAAAGGCGTTTTAGAACCGTAGGAGGGTAAAAGCTTTAGTGACGCGGGTCAAGGACGTACAAAACTGCGGAAGGGGACTCTCCACGGGGCAAAGAAGGAACAACACGAGGAGAACATTAGAAACACGAACGGAAAGAGAATCCTATAAGCGAGATAACCGGACAGAAAGAGGGAGGTGGTGAAGAGGAACAGGAACCGCAGGAGGGGTAAAAGTTAAAGCACGATGAGGCGAGAGGAAGGATGTTGCAAGGACCGCACAAGATAGCGAAGACTGTAGCGATCACGGTGGTCCTGGAGAGATAGGAAGCCAGTGTCAACATACAAGCTAAGGACGGGAGTCGAACGAAAGGCACCAGAACTGAGGCGCAGCCCGGTATGTGCAAAGCATCAAGATGGCGAAGAGCAGAAGGAGAAGCAGAAGAGTAAGCAGGGCAACCATAATCGAGCTTAGACAGGACGAGAGAGGAATGCAAAGCAAGAGAGTGCACCTATCCACTCCCCAAGAAGTATGGGACAATACTCGAAGGAGGGTAAGGCCTTGAGCACTCAACACGGAGGTAAGAAATTGGGATACCAAGACAAACGAGTGTCAAGAATAACCCCAAAAGCTTCGAGGAATCTTTGTACTCAAGGGGATGACCATAAAGTGACAAAGAGGGACGAAGAACGACCCGTTTCCGAGTAAAAGACATGGCACAAGTCTTAGAAGTAGAGAACTTGAAGCCATGATCGGTGGCCCAAGACGACACGGCATCAATCGCAAGTTGAAGCCGGCACTGAGGAGAGGCGAATCATCACCCTGACAGCAAAGGTAAGATCATCGACATAGAGAGCGGAGAAGACACCCTGAAGGAAGAGAGGAAAGAGACCATTGAGGGCAACCAGAAAAAGAGTAGTGCTCAGAACACTACCCTGGGCACACCTTCGTATTGCTGAAAAGAGGCAGAGAGAGCTGTACCAAGCGCACCCGAAAGGAACGACGAGAGAGGAAGCTGCGGAGAAAGAGAGGGAGATGACCACAAGGCCAATAGAGAAGTTGGGATAGAATATGATATCACCAAGTGGTGTCGTAAGCATTTTCCAGGTCAAAAAGGACGGCAACAACGGAGGTCCTCGCAGCAAAAGCAGTACGAATATAACCTCCAAGTTCACCAGGACATCTGTCGTGCTGCATCACTTGCGGAACCAAATTGAGAAGGGGAGAGGAGGTGATGTGTTCCAGGAACCTCAGACAACGAACGTTAACCATACGTTCAAGAGTTTGCAGACACAACTTGTGGGGCAAAAGGGCGAAAGTCCTTAGGGGAAGTTCCCAGAGACCCTGGTTTGCGAACAGGAGGACAACGGCATCGAGCCAGTCCTCAGGGACTGACGACGACTCCCAGATCCGATTATACAGACTCAGTAATACCGAGACGTGCACGGAGGGAGATGGCGAAGCATCTCATAATGAATACCATCAGAGCCCCCGCCGTAGAACCCAGAGGTCCAGGGCAGAACGAAGTTCAGAGGAGAAAGGGATCGTTATAGGAAAGTCGAAGACGAGTGCAGAAATCGAAAGGACGATACTCAAGGACAGGTTTGCGAAGAAAGAAATTGGGAAGATGAAGACCAGAGCTAACAGAAGAAAAGTGAGAACCCAGTTCGGTAG
>WNGS01085366.1:0-18838 GCA_020271785.1 Procambarus virginalis
CTTTCGGATGACTACGCTGTCTCAGTTCGGCTCCTTTTGGAGCCGGGCGCTTGGATAGTGTCCCTGGACCTCCGGGACGCTTATTGGCATTCCCGATTCATCGCGGTTTAGGGACTGGCTCGGTTTTTGTTGTGGGGCATCTGAGTTACCGCTTTTGTTGTCTCCCGTTCGGGTTGAACCTGGCACCACGCGTGTTCACGCGCCTTACACGGTTGTGGTGGCTCGTTTGCGTCTCCTAGGTGTTCGGGTGTTGGCCTACCTCGACGACTGGCTGGTTTGGGCTCCCAGCCGGTCAGCTTGCTTGCTAGCCAGGGATTTGGTTTTTCCCAGCTCGCCGGGTTCGGGTTCTTGGTGAACTGGAGGAAGTCCATCTGGTTCCCTCTCAGGTTCGGACTTGACTGGGTCTCGTTTGGGACTCTCGAACCGCCTCCTTGCCTCTCCCTCCGGAGTCTCTCCTGCGGCTGCGGTCCCACCTTCATCTGTTTCTGGTGGGCCCTCGGGTCACCCGGCGGTTGCTCGAGGGGCTGTGCGGGAGTCTGAACTTCGCGATAGTGGTCTACCCGCCGGGTCGGGTTTGGCTTCGTCGGCTGTTCTGGTTCCTTCGGGTTCCCCCCTTCCGCCTCTCTCGCGATCGCAGGGTTTGACCCCCGGGGGCATTGCGTCGGTTGCTGCGTCACCGGCTTCCTCTTCGGGTTTTTTCGGGGTTCGGTGCCTTGGCGCCTACCCGAGCCCTCGCTCGATGTGTACACGGATGCGTCGTCTCTCGGCTGGGGTTTTGTGACCAGTGCTCACCAGGCCGGCCAGGGCGTTGGGGTCCGTCCTTCCGTCGAGCTCACAGCACGGTGCGGGAGTTCGCGGCAGTGTGGTTCGCTCTTCGGAGGATTCGGGTGGCCCGCGGATCGACGATCCGGCTCCATTCGGCTGCTCTCCGGTGGTTCATTGCTTGAACTGCGGGGGTTCGATGCAGTCCTTGTCTCTTTGGGGTTGGTCGCTTCGGGTGACTCGTCTGCTGAGTTCTCGGGGTTTGGCTCTCCTGGCAGTTCACGTACGGGGCGTGTCCAACGTCTTGGCCGACGCCCTGTCTCGCTTCGTTCCCCTCTCCACGGAGTGGATGGTGACGACGAGTCCTTCCGTTGGCTTTGCCAGATGTTCAGGCGTCCCGAGGTGGACCTCTTCGCGTTGGCGTGGTTGCGGCGTCTTCCCGTGTATGCGGCGCCCTTCCCCGATCGCGAGGCCGTTGGGGTCGACGCCTTTCGGCTAGACTGGTCGAGGTGGGGGTTCCTGTACCTCTTTCCCCCCGTTCAGCTGTTGCTCCAGGTCCTGACTTGCTTAGAGACTTACCAGGGGAGAGTTGTCCTTCTGGCCCTTGGTGGCTGGCCCAGCCTTGGTTTCAGGCGCTGGTTGCTCGGTGTCCGAACCCGAGGGTTTTTCCGCGGCTCCGCTCTTTCAGCAAATCGGCCGGTACGTCACGTGGCTGGTTCGATCTTCTCCTCGAGTCTTCGCGTATGGGTTTTTTGACTCGAGTTTATCATCATCTCTATGGTGATCAGGTGGCCTCCTTGTTGGTGTCCCACCTGCGGGCTTCTTCTCGGCGGCAGTATGAAGTTTCCAGGTGGTTCTTCCATTTCTTTTTGTGTCTTCGTCGTGTTTCCTTGTCTGTTCTGGTGGTCTTGTCCTTCCTCTCGTGTTGTTTCAGGACCATCATTTATGCCTAGCACTGTCGCTCGTATCGTGCGGTGCTGGCGGAGCCGCTTCAGCTTGCCTTCGGTATCGATGTTACGTCTGCGCCGTTTCGCAGTCTCGTGCATTGTTTCACCTCCGGCCTGCTCATGCGCCACCTGAGCCGTCCTGGTCTTTGGACAGAGTGCTCGCTTTCCTTTCGTCTCCTTGTTTCGTTGTGGCCCCTTCGGTCCGGAATTGTTTTTCCAAGGCTCTTTTCTTGTTGGCTTTGGCCTCTGGGGGTCAGGTCGGGGAGCTTCATGCTCTCCTCCGGCGCAGGGGTTTCTGCTCTTTTGGTCGTGGTGATTGTTTTGTTCGCTTGCAGCCGTCTCCTTCTTTTCTGGCAAAGAATGAGACTGCTGCGTTCCGGAGGGGTCCGTGGGTGGTTGATGCTTGGTTGGTCAGGCCGGGGTGCATCATGTTTTGTGTCCGGTTGCGGTGCTTCGCCGTTATTTACGCGCCACGGCTTCTGTGTCCGGGACGCGCTGTGGGTTGATCCAGTTTCCCTTCTTCCCTGTTCGCGGGTTCGGGTCTCTCAGGTCGTCCGCAAGGTTATTAAGTCCAGCCAGCCTGGGTCTATCCCCGTGCCCATGACGTTCGTAACTTTGCGGCTCTTGCTGCCGTCTTTGGGAATATGTCTTGGTCTGATATTCGGGCGCGGGGATTTTGGCGGTCGAACAGGGTCCTGGCTGCTCGTTACCTTGTGAATGTCCCTGGCCCCGTCGGGCCTGTGTTGCTTTGGGTCGGCAGTTGCAGCCAGTTGTCTCGGCTTCGAGTTGAGGAGTGAGTGATGACCGCTTCCCGGGTAAGACCCTCTTTTTTCATCTGTGGGTAGGTAGCTCCGGGGAGCCGACGGGGCTCCCCCCAGAAACCAACGTTGAATGTAATGAAACGCCATTTTCTGGTGAGTCCCGGAGGCTCCTCGGCATCCCTCCTCCCTCCGGTCGGCGTTTTTTTCGCGTTTTTGACATCCAGCCTCAAGAACTGAGGTGTGGGTAGCCGGCAAGGAGGGTCTGGGGCTCCCCCTTCCCCCTCCCAGGGAGGGGGGAGTGCGCAGACAGCGGCGCGGCGGCGTGTGACGTCACACTAGTTTGCTTGTTTTCTGTTGGGGAGTTCTATCCACTAGTTCGGCTTTTGGTAGCAATTTTAACCAGAATAGGGCTTTGTTTTGAGGCGCTTACCTTTCTGGGTGCCTGTCCAGGTCGATGGCAGACATAGAATGCTTCCAACCACACGGGGGTTTCTATAGGCCATTGCTCCCCTTGCCTCTCTGAGAGGCCCGGTTCTGGCCGTGGTCCCCAGTAGGCCTAAGAACTCCATACACATGACTGATGCCAAAGTCTGACATTAGCATATCAGCCTGGGATAGCTCCGGGGAGCCTCTGGGACTCACCCAGAAAATGGCGTTTCATTACATTCAACGCTGGTTTTTTTCTCCTAAACCTGTTAATTTGTGTTCTCTGACTATGGGACAAAAAACAAAAAAAATGTAAGTGGCATATATTGCCCGCTATAGGGCGGGAAAGTCTGGCAAAAAACAGCCGCTGACTCAGCGTGTATCCCAGATGGTCTGTTGCTCACCAGCTGTCAGGCAGGAGTGGCCACAAAGAGATAATTACCTAATTATTTCAATGTCTCTGATTGATTTTTTGTACTTTTTTGCTGTAATGTTATTCAATAGTGTGTAGTGTGATATATTTATATAATAAAAACAGTGAGTCATCGCTGTACTTAAAAATATGGTGTGCATATTGTTGATTCAATTATTATGTTCATCAAACAGTAAACAAATACTTTGTTGGTTATTACACTATATACACAGGTTATATATAAGTATCTGCATGTTTTGTTCACCATAACGATCCACTAAGTTGGTATTATGAGTCAAAAAGCAACGAGGAGTGACCGCCGTGTACCAGCCAGCCACTCGCTGCCACTCACTCCCTCAACACCTCACTCGCCCACATTCTCCTCCCACCATACTGTTTTTGCTTTTATTCACTATATACAGACGTTATATATAAGTATCTATATTTATGTTCACCATAGTTTAAGTCTCCGTGGTGTAGTGGTAAGACGCTCGCCTGGCGTTCCGCAAGCGCTATGTCATGGGTTCGTATCCTGGCCGGGGAGGATTTACTGGGCGCAATTCCTTAACTGTAGCCTCTGTTTAACGCAACAGTAAAATGTGTACTTGGATGAAAAAACGATTCTTCGCGGCAGAGGATCGTATTCCAGGGACCTGTCCGAAACGCTACGCATACTAGTGGCTGTACAAGAATGTAACAACTCTTGTATATATCTCAAAAAAAAAAAAAATGAACCACTAAGTTGGCATGCCAAGTGGCAGTGGCACTTGCAGCCAGTGGCAGCCTGCCACTGGCTGCTACTTCCTCCCTCCATCAACTCACCTGACTCACCCACATTCTCCTCCCACAATACTGTTTTTGCTTTTTATTCACTATATACAGATGTTATATATAAGTACCTACATGTTTTGTTCACCACAACTGTACAACTAAGTTGATATAGTTAGTTCAGGCACTAAGAGATGTCGCTACACACAGTCAGGTGGCGGCTGCTTCCCTCACACATTCAAGGTCAGACACACTAAAATTTCACCCCCAACAATACTGTTTGTAGTGTTATTACCCTATATACAGACATTATATATAAGTATCTACATGTTTTGTTCACCATAACTGTTCAACTAGGCCGGTATAATGCCCAAAGAGCATAGTAGCCACCCCTACCAACATGACAAATCATGCAGATGTTGCCACCCCCATCACCAAAAATGGCTTCTCCCCCACACTCCTTTTGCTGTTATTACACTGTATATACACATTATATACACGTATCTACATTCGTATTCACCATAATGAACCACTAAGTTGGTATGCTGAGTGGCAGTGGTAGTGGCAGCCAGTGGCAGCCCGCCACTGGCTGTCACTCCCTCCCTCCCTCACCTCACCTGACTCACCACCATTCTCCTCCCACCATACTGTTTTTGCTTTTATATACAGACGTTATATATAAGTATCTGCATGTTTTGTTTACCATAGAAAACAACTAAGCTGGTATAGTGAGTCCAGACAGTAAAGGTGATCACACAGAGTCAGCAGAATGCTACCTCCCTCCCCACCAAGATTACTCCTCCCACTACAGCGCTAATTATCACAACAATCCTGCTATTATCAGAACCCTGGTCAGTTTTATCACAGTCAGGGGTCTTCTGGAATAATATTATCGCTACATAATAGCATGAACAAGTATATTATGGCATTTTTAGGCGATGTTGTGGTCACAAGCTGAACAGCAGTGCTGTGAGCTCATGCTGCGTGTGTCAGGCTTGGTAGCTCACTCAGTACTGAGGCCCTAACACCCGGAAGTTTGGTCCACGATTTTTTTAAAAATGGCGTCTGTTTACAAGAGCCCTGATGAAGGTGTGGTGAACCCCGTGTATCCGCGGGCCGTTTAAATCTTGTGTAGTACTCCAAAGCATCATATGATGCGATGCGCAATTTATTGCAAGTCGGTCAAAGCATCATATGATGTGATGCGCAATTGAAGGGTTAAACAGGGGGGCTGAGTGTTGTCTGAAAGCAGAATTTGTTATTATTCTGATAGCAGATTTTTGCTGGGTGATGATGGACTTGAGGTGGTTTGCAGTGGTTGAACCCCGTGCACAGACATCATAATTAACCCTTAACATGCTCGGGGTCTAATATACTGCTATCCGCACAGGCGCATGTCATTTTGAAAAAAAAAAAAAAATTTTTTTTTGCTAATCTGTTAAGTTTCGTTCACTGATCACGGGAAAAATAAAAAAAAATTCTATTGTACTTACTTTTGTTGCAATAGAGCCGTAAAGTTCATCGATGACGTCACACTCTGCATGTTCTCTCATGCAGTAGACGCCCGAGAGGTGTTGCGCGGCGTCCCGCAACAGCCAGAGTTGCCACAAATATATTTTCGCGCTATTTATTTACAATGTCTAGGCGCATTTTATCCATTTATTTTGCACTAAATTTGTTTCAAATAATGTTTGAACATATTTTGTATCAATAATTGTTGCATATTTGAGTATACACAGGCGCACACATCTGTTTTCAATTACGACAATATAATATGTCATTACAGTCTATTATATTGTATGTTCTGCTTATATTTGTATATATTTACACACACGCACACGCTAACTGCTTATATGTTTACATATTTACACACTCGCACACGCTGTACACACTTTGCAGCACACTTAGAAGTTTTCTAGACTGTGGTAGTCATTGAAGCAGTCGACAGCACATAATGGGATACCACACGTTTCACACCATGTTTGTACTAGCTTCCGTTTCTGGTCTCGACGTGTCGTTGTTTTACACACCAAGCAATCACGTTGGCCTATTGCACGCTTCCCAGCTGGTGGCAAATACTTGAGTCTGTGTGCTAGGAAGCCTTCAGTGTGAGCGAGGCGTGGAGTACCAGCATGCTGCAACAGTGGGTTTATGATGGGCCGCTGAATCCCTGGGACATCTTTTGCAAACTTTCCTAATAACTGTATTGTAGCATCAAATACAAAGTCACGGAAAGTGGGCTTACGTCCAGTCCTCACAAGGTACATGTTGAAACAGTTCAGCATGCTCATGTCCACAAGATGGAAGAACACTTTTTTCGTCCACCTACATGTCTTCCGCACACACTCTGCAGTGCCAATCATCATGTCTGATTTATCAATCAACCTCATGTTGATATTATAGTCTAAAACACAGTTTGGCTTATATAGTGGTGCGTTTGTTTTATGGCTCACTTTCCCACTGTTCACCATTGTTCCATCATGAATTGTTGTCAACAAGTTCACCTCTCGTTTGTCTTTCCACCGAACTGACAGAATTTGATCACATTTCCTTCTCTGACACTCACCAACTGCAATGTCGGTGTCAAACACAGGCATTTCCCTTCGTTGTGGCTTTACTGTACCAACCAATCCGGTTCTATTTTCTAGCAAGAACCGAGCTAGCAAGGGACTTGTATAGTAATTATCCGTGTATAAAATGTGTCCCTTGTTCATCCACGGAGCCATGATGGTCTTCACTACACTACCCGAGAATCCATGTTCGTCGTTACCGGGAATGTCTACATCACTAGCCGAGTACAAAATCATGTGTAACACGTATCCTGTCTCACAATCACAAAGAACAAAAAATTTCAGGCCAAATCGGTTTCGTTTTGAGGGAATGTACTGTTTGAATGGAACACGTCCCTTGAAAAGTACGAGAGATTCATCAACCACCAGCTTCTGTGCTGGTACGTAAAAATCTCTGAATTTTCCAATAACATCGTTCATGTAGTGCCTCACTCGCCACAGTCTATCATCAGGTGTTCGGTCCTGAACACTTCCAAAATGTAAACACCTGAGGAGTATCTGAAACCTGTCTCGTGACATATATTTACCGAATAAAGGTGTTGGCACTGTATGGTCCTTGCTCCAATAGTCACTTATTGCATGTTTGTGACAGTGCTTCATCAACAAACAGAGTGCCAAAAACACATACATTTCCGCAACTGTGGTATTTTTCCAACGCTGCAGTCGTGAAAATTCTGTGATTTCCCTCTCAATCAGGTAAGCAGCATGCAGGTTCGTTTGGTGTACAATGTATTCCATGAGTGGTTCATCATAGAATGCTGTAAAATATTCCATCTCAGCCATGTCCTCACCTTGATTAGGGAAAAGGTTTGTAATCCCTACATCTGTATCGTCAAAGTGAGGAATATTAGGAATAAAATCGTCACCATCACTCCACTCAAGTACACCAGGCGTCCTGCGAGATGCAGATGAAAGACGGCGAGGAAGCGATGCATACCGGCGACCAGGAGCTGAACACCGTCTGCGAGAAGCACGGCGGCTACGTGCACATGAAGTGGGTGCACGTAAGGTGGGTTCTGGTGAGGTGGATGCACGTGAGGTGGGTGCACGTGAGGTGGGTGCACGTGAGGTGGGTGCACGTGAGGTGGGTGCACGTGAGGTGGGTGCACGTGAGGTGGGTGCACGTGAGGTGGGTGCACGTGAGGTGGGTGCACGTGAGGTGGATGCACGTAAACACGAGGGTCTTGGTCCCTCATGTGCTGCCATGCGGTAGCGCTTGGCTGGGCGAGATGCTGCTGACGCGACAATTTCTCGCCCAGTTACACCACTGGTACCAGCCACAGGCTCAATAAAACTGTGATCTGAGTCACTAAACCCAGAAAAGGAGTCACCTCCCTCTGACTCGTCATCCTCAAACAGATAATTTCCACAGGAACTGTGAGGTCGTGGTAGAACTGGGGTAGAAACTGGGCGAGGAGGCAAGGGTGAGGGTAGAGGCCTCGCCTTGGCATGGCGAGAATTCTCACTCTCACTGCTGCTGCTACTATCACCCGACAACTGTGTATAATCCTCGTCGTTGTCAGAATCATCAAACACACTTTCCTCGCCTTCAGAAAATAATTCGTGGGCTATTTGCTCTGGGGTGAGGGATTGCGTGGTGCGTGCCCGTGAGGCGTTTGACCGTGCGCTCGCCATGGTGACCGTCGCTAAACTGAGGCCTCCCAGGCCTTCGGAGCGTGAGCGGGAATTTTTTTCAAAATGGCCGCTGTTTACTATAGCCCGTGGGCAGCGTATGGGAACCCCAGATACCCGGCGGGACATTCAAATCGTGCGCGGTACCCATACACGTCATTTGACGTGAAGCGCAGTTTACTGGTACAACGCCTAGCACATCATATGACGTGAAGCGCACTTTAAGGGTTAATAGGGATAGATTAGTGCATAATATAGAGAGATGAGAGCAGAGTTAGGTACATAATATATGATTTTGGAGAGTATACCAACTGTTTTAGAGACTTTCTTAGTTATGTGTTGTATGTGGGTACTGAAGTTGAGTCTCTTGTCTAGGAATAGGCTGAGAAACTTTCCATCATTTTTATTGCTAATGTTTACATTGTCTATCTGAAGTTGAATTGCATTTGTAGATTTGCTTCCAAATAAGATGTAGTAGGTCTTTTCTATGTTAAGTGTTAGTTTGTTGGTTGACATCCATAAGTGATGTGAGGTGCTGTGACATCCGTAAGTGCTGTGGGGTGCTGTGAGCTCGTGCTGTGTGGGCCAGCCTTGGTGGCTTCCTCAATACTGATGCTCTAACACCCAAGAATGTTGGCCTGGATTTTTTTCTAGGTGGCATCTGGCAACTATTTGTCGTGGCTGTACTATAGCTGCCCCTATCCCAGGCAGGGCGTTTAAACTATAGCGCTAGACATGAAAGCATATATAAATGACGTGCACAGTTTCGGTTTTGTCACTGATATCATATATATATATGATATGCGTGGTTTAAGGTACCCATTACATTACTCTAACTTAATTAGCAAGTGGAAATCTCCCAGAAATCTGGACGACTAAACACAAGGTGCCTATATTCAAGACAGGAAGCCTTTTTCTGACATGCATTCCTTATAAAGCACAGGAAAAACATAGATGATTGTGGAACATTCTGAGGTGACAAACTTTGTAACTCTAGAGACAATAGGCTTAGAGGGGGTTATTTTATGACTGATAAACCTATTTGTTCTAACACTGAGCAATATTGAAGACTGAGGATTATATGTTCATACACTGCCAAAACTGTTGATACTGTTCCTCATAAATCAAGTGTTGAATGTAATGAAACATCTTTCTGGGTGGCCTCAATAAGCATTCTATTTATCCAATGTTTCACATTATTTAGGATGGGATGGATTTATTTGATGAGAGATATAAACAGCAGCTATCAGCAATGTGTGTGAGAGCTTGCCTGCTGCTGTCAATCCTAAATACATCCTTCTGTACCATATTCAAAATCAAATGCAAATTTCCATGTCACATTGTTTTTCATTTTCAATCACTTTATTTAAGATGAGGTAACTTGGAGATACTGTCTCCACTCGATCATCCGGACTATATGGGAAGGACCCCCAGCCGGATTATCACGTTTTTCGGATAATGGTACTTTTTCACCTACGAGTCCAAAAGTGACCATTTTCAACAATTTTTATACTACAAACAACATAATTTGAATTGCCTTGCCACATATAATTATTAGATATTCAACTAGAAACCTCAACTTACCTTGTTGGTGTTCGTCTTCTTGATTGATGCTACACATCTTGAAGTTAAGAATTGTTAACAATTTACGTAACCTATTCTAACACAACACTAAAATTAACACTTAAAATTACTGTACAGTTCATTAAGCAAAGTTAGTTTTGACTGCCAGCTGCTGAAGCCTCACTGGTTGAAGGCGCTTGGCTTGCCTGTGAGGCCTCACTTGTTAAAGGTGCTTGCATGCCCTCACTTGTTGAAGGCGCTTGGCTTGGCTGTGGCGCCTCACTTGTTAAAGGCGCTTGGTTGCGCCTCACTTGTTGAAGCGCTTACATGCCCTCACTTGTTGAAGGCGCTTGGCTTGCCTGTGACGCCTCACTTGTTGAAGGCGCTTGGCTTGCCTGTGACGCCTCACTTGTTGAAGGCGCTTGGCTTGCCTGTGGCGCCTCACTTGTTGAAGGCGCTTGGCTTGCCTGTGGCGCCTAACTTGTTGAAGGCGCTTGGCTTGCCTGTGACGCCTCACTTGTTGAAGGCGCTTGGCTTGCCTGTGACGCCTCACTTGTTGAAGGCGCTTGGCTTGCCTGTGGCGCCTCACTTGTTGAAGGCGCTTGGCTAGCCTGTGGCGCCTCACTTGTTGAAGGCGCTTGGCTTGCCTGTGATGCCTCATTTGTTGAAGGCGCTTGGCTTGCCTGTGGCGCCTCACTTGTTGAAGGCGCTTGGCTTGCCTGTGGCGCCTCACTTGTTGAAGGCGCTTGGCTTGCCTGTGGCGCCTCACTTGTTGAAGGCGCTTGGCTTGCCTGTGGCGCCTCACTTGTTGAAGGCGCTTGGCTTGCCTGTGGCGCCTCACTTGTTGAAGGCGCTTGGCTTGCCTGTGGCGCCTCACTTGTTGAAGGCGCTTGGCTTGCCTGTGGCGCCTCACTTGTTGAAGGCGCTTGGCTTGCCTGTGGCGCCTCACTTGTTGAAGGCGCTTGGCTTGCCTGTGGCGCCTCACTTGTTGAAGGCGCTTGGCTTGCCTGTGGCGCCTCACTTGTTGAAGGCGCTTGGCTTGCCTGTGGCGCCTCACTTGTTGAAGGCGCTTGGCTTGCCTGTGGCGCCTCACTTGTTGAAGGCGCTTGGCTTGCCTGTGGCGCCTCACTTGTTGAAGGCGCTTGGCTTGCCTGTGGCGCCTCACTTGTTGAAGGCGCTTGACATGCCTGTGGCGCCTCACTTGTTGAAGTCATTTGGCTGCCTGTGACGCCTCACTGGTTGAACAACACGTAACTTGTCTTTAATTGCCAGGACAACCTTCTTCCTCTTAACACCTACAGAACAATAGATGCTGCTACCAGACATAGTCTTGGCCAAAAATGTTTAAAGTTACTATGAAAATAAAAAAGTTATTTAAAAAAAATATTTCACTAATGGCGCAGCACTGTGACGCCTCACTCGTTGAGGTGTATAACAGTAACTTGTCTTTAATTGTTAGGACAACGTTCTTCCTCTTAACACCTACAGAACAAATGATGCTGCTACCAGACATAGTCTTGGCCAAAAATGTTTAAAGTTACTATGAAAATAAAAAAGTTATTTAAAAAAATATTTCACTAATGGCGCAGCACTGTGTATAACACGAGGGACGGACGCACATGGGTTGACCAGTGTTGGACAAGTCCACTTGGCGTGGGGCAGCTATAGCACCTTACGTAGGCTGCCAGGAGAATATTTTTAACGAAACTTCAGCCTGTGCACATTGCTTTTAGAAAACTTATTTATTTGTTATTACATAATTACTAGTACTTATTTCATTTGTTTTTGGCTATGATTAATTGTTCTAAAATTAATGGTAATTCCTGTACCCAGGTGCATGGTCCCTCCCGACGCTCTCCTCCCACCCTCCCGACACCACCCACCCACTCCACCCCCTCCTCCACCATGCGTCTAGAGCCACAGACGGGATTAATACGGTATGGCCGAATGTTCATCCGGCCAAACCAGCTTTAATCCGGTTCCTGTGGCCATTTTGGCCAGATATTGTGATAACTTTATTCGATCACGATTTTGGCCGTATAAGGGCGTTTTTTGGATGTTCGAATCCCGGATAATCGCGGGGTTACAGTACAAATATTATACCTGCTTGATCAGGTATCAAGACAGGGTTTAGCTCAGAGTGTAGCTCAACCTTCTTTAGGGGTGGCCATCCACAGTGACAGCAGCAGCAGTCCAGCCTTCTGGTCCTACCTAAGTTTTGGAGCAATTACCTGGTTGATGGGGTTCTGGGAGTTCTTCTACTCCCTAAGCCCGGCCCGACGCCAGGCTTGACTAGTGAGAGCTTGGTCCAACAGGCTGTTGCATGGAGCGGCCTACAGGACCACATATATCTAATTACCCTATCACACCTGTATAGATTATATCCTGGTATCCAGATCTCACTGTCCAAGAATTCCCCTGCATGGGTTTCTGTAAAAGATGCAAATACAGCATTTGACTCCGTGAGGAGGCCACTTATGAATTGTACTTTGTTGTTTGTTCTTGCTTTTAGTCCTTGTATATTGGCACAGATGAATGAGGTTATTCTATTAGGGATAGTTTGACTGGGAGACTTTTTCGGCAAGCCTATTATGTGTGGACATATTGAGTTTGTTCTGACCAATGCTGATTGTTGTAGGGCAGATGCCTGTCTTAGTTGTAGTTCCTTTTTGGTGTGTAATTGTATCTTTAATTCTGGTATGCAAGTGGGTCTGGCATCCAGTTCCATACATTCTCTATGCTCCTCCTTTTGAAATCTCTTTCGGTTTGGTATAAAAATTTAATTGAGATTCCTCCAAATTCATTATCTTGCTTGCCACTCTTTATGTACCGTTCTGTGCCTTTCATGTGAAAGTATAGGCAGCTGAGGTCATAGCATTTTCTGTCCTCGAGAGAGGTTTGGCACATGTCAAGATGGAAAAACCTACAAGTTGATCCAAATCGACACTGTCCTTTCCTAATCATATTTAAAAAAAAAATGGATGGTGGTAACTGCATTCTAATCCTTGCTTATTACCAGCATATCTATGTCTGCATATGCCCTTGCATAAAATTTGCATAAGTCTGTCCTTCTGGTCTGACTCGCTCTATTGGGGACTGTTGTAGTGTCTGGACCTATCAAGCTGTGAGTACTGTCTGTTACACTTTCTAGTCTACTGTCATCTGCATCCTGGCATACTGAATTAGAGTTTACAACTTTCTGAATTTCTGCTTCAGTTTCCTCTCTGACTATGGTCTCCACCCCTGGTTTATTAGAATTATTGTTGTTCGAATCCCACTCTATCTGGATGGCTGGTAGGCTTTCAGTGAACGATGTTTTCCAGTCATGTGTCGTGTTATCTAGAAGGTTTTTTAAGATATTCCAAGCTGGCAGGTCATTTTTACATATCCAGAGCAAATAGCCAGCTCTCAGTCCCGTGGTGTTACTCACTCCTGTACAAGCGAAATGAAATCTATTCTTACATATATAACATTCAATTCCCGTTGCCTTCGACTTTAAGACGTTATTACAGTGGCCGCAAATTTGTTTGTTTACTCCCATTTTGCCTTGTTTTACTGAATATATATATATAATATATATATATATATATATATATATATATATATATATATATATATATATATATACAGTATATATATATATATATATACTATTATATATATATATATATAATATATATATATATATATATATATATTATATATATTAATATAATGTCGTACCTAGTAGCCAGAACTCACTTTTGGCCTACTATGCCAGCCCCGATTTGCCTAATACCAAGTTTTCCTGAATTACTTTATTTTCTCAAATTTTTTTTATGAAAAATAAAGCTACTTATTTCATTATGTATGAGGTCAAGTTTTTTTCATTGGAGTAAATTACGAATTATGACCGAACCTAACCAACCCTACCTAACCTAACCTACCTATCTTTATAGGTTAGGTTAAATTAGGAGCCGAAAAGTTAGTTAGGTAAGGTTAGGTAGGTTAGGTAGTCAAAAACATTAATTCATGAAAACTTGGCCTATTAGGCAAATCGGCCTTGCATAGTAGGCTGACAAGTGCGTTCTGGCTACTAGGTACGACATATATATATATATATATATATATATATATATATATATATATATATATATATATATATATATATATATATATATTATATATACGATGGCACCCTGGCAGGGACACAGGAGGCCCTGCTAGAAGATATACAGCTGGTGAAATCTAAGGGAGAGGAGTTAGGACTCACCCTAAACCCTTTAAAGTGTGAAATCATCTCATCTAGCCAACCAACCATAGATGCAGTGCGAACCATATTGCCAGGAGCCCAAGTGATCGCTCCCACCGACAGTGTGCTGCTAGGGGCACCTCTGGGCTCGAGCACCATAGAGGTAGTCCTCGAAAAAAAGCTGAACGACCTGAGGAGGATGGAGGGAAGAATAGGGGCCTTGGACGCCCACGATGCTTTGTACCTTCTCACAAGGTGCCTGGCTTTGCCCAGACTGACCTATTTCCTAAGGTGTGCTCCCTCCTTCGACAGCCCAAAATTAACAGAGTATGACTTGCTCCTAAGGTCATTAACCGTGAAAGTGTTAAACCTCTCCCTGCATGATGACCAATGGGACCAAGCAACACTCCCAGTTAGACTCGGGGGAATAGGTATTCGCAAGGCGACACAGTTAGCATTGCCGGCATTCTTATCCTCGACCAGTGCTACAGGTGAATTAGTTAAGGAAATACTACCGGAATACCTAAGAGACTCCATTGGGATTCATGATCCCAAATTCGTGGAAGGAGCCGGTCAGTGGGACACTCTTGTCAACTCTCACCCTCGACCAACTTCTCCAAATGACTGCAAACAGTCCAAATGGGACAGCCCCATAGTGGAAAACATCGCCACATTATTGCTGGAGGCAGCTTCCAGGAAGGACAGAGCACGTCTTCTAGCTGTACAAGCGCCCCATGCCGGGGACTTCCTGTTGGCAGTCCCTAATTCCGTCTTGGACACCCGCCTGGACCATCGGACCCTAAGTATTGGTGTTGCCCTGCGCCTTGCCGCCCCTATCTCCACCGAGCACTGGTGTATTTGCGGCCATGCACGGGCAGACCAATACGGCAGCCATGGGCTCATCTGTCGTAAGACACAGGTAAAGATTGCCAGACACGAAGCAGTCAATGACATCATCAAGAGAAGTTTGGCTACAGCTGGGTGTACAGAGGGAACCCCAGTTGTGCAGACCGGACAACAGCCAAAAACGCCCAGATGGAGTCACCCTGCAGCCGTGGAGGGAAGGTAAGCAGGTCGTGTGGGACTACACATGTGCATCTACATTGGCCGATACCTATCTACCTTACAGCACAGCAGAGGGAGGCGGAGCTGCCACCTTCAGGGAGACCCAGAAATCTATCAAGTACAGGGACCTAGAACGTTGTTACAGGTTCGTGCCGATAGGCTCTGAGACTCTGGGCGGCTGGGGTAAATGTGCACTTAAGTTCCTGAAGGAGGTGGGCGAGGAACTCATTGGGAAGACTAGAGACCCAAGAGCGGCCAGTTTCATGTTCCAGCGCCTGAGTGTTGCTGTTCAGAGGGGAAATGCGTGCTGTATCTTGGGTACGCACCCGACCCCTGAAGAGCTGGACGAGGTCTTCGAACACTGATTGGTATATTGTTATATTGTTATATAAGTGTGTTTTTTTCTGTAAACTGTAGCATTGCAACAAAATCAATAAAAATAAAATATTAAAAAAATAACAATAGGGGTGGTAGGAGAGGAAAAGATTAAAGTATTCAGTGAGAATCCACAAGGTCTTCTCTGAACACTATTTATTTTCTTCTTCGAGGATGTGGGTCCCTTCAATCAAACCAGTGGTGGTACCCTATATATATATATATATATATATATATATATATATATATATATATATTATATATATATATATATATATATATATATATATATATATATGTCGTACCTAGTAGCCAGAACGCACTTCTCAGCCTACTATGCAAGGCCCGATTTGCCTAATAAGCCAAGTTTTCATGAATTAATTATTTTTCGACTACCTAACCTAACCTTTTGGCTACATAACCTAACCTAACCTATAAAGATAGGATACCTTACCTTGAGGATACCTTGAGGTGCTTCCGGGGCTTATCGTCCCCGCGGCCCGGTCATCAACCAGGCCTCCTGGTTGCTGGACTGATCAACCAGGCTGTTGGACGCGGCTGCTCGCAGCCTGACGTATGAGTCACAGCCTGGTTGATCAGGTATCCTTTGGAGGTGCTTATCCAGTTCTCTCTTGAACACTGTGAGGGGTTTGCCAGTTATGCCCCTTATGTGTAGCGGGAGTGTGTTGAACAGTCTCGGGCCCCTGATGTTGATAGAGTTCTCTCTCAGAGTACCAGTTGCACCTCTGCTTTTCAATGGGGGTATTCTGCACATCCTGCCATGTCTTCTGGTCTCATGTGATGTTATTTCTGTGTGCAGGTTGGGACCAGCCCCTCTAATATTTTCCACGTGTATATTATTATGTATCTCTCCCGCCTGCGCTCAAGGGAATACAGATTTAGGCTCTTTAGTCGGTCCCAATAGTTTAGATGTTTTACCGAGTGGATTCTAGCAGTAAAGGACCTCTGCACGCTCTCCAGGTCAGCAATTTCTCCAGCTGTGAAAGGGGCTGTCATTGTGCAGCAGTACTCAACTCTAGCCCTTAAAGTGCGCATTACATCATATGACGTGCTAGGCGTTTTACCAGTCAACTGCTCTTCACGTCATATGATGTGTTGGAGTACTACGCAAGATTTAAACGGCCCGCGGATACACGGGGTTCACCACACCTTCATCAGGGCTCTTGTAAACAGACGCCATTTTAAAAAAAAAATCGTGGGCCAAACTCCCGGGTGTT
Organism: Procambarus virginalis; assembly: GCA_020271785.1. NCBI lineage: Eukaryota > Metazoa > Arthropoda > Malacostraca > Decapoda > Cambaridae > Procambarus > Procambarus virginalis. The sequence goes on from WNGS01085366.1 coordinate 16,751, forward strand.
AGGGGCCTCAGTATTGCGTAAGCTACCAAGCCTGACGCACGCAGCATGAGCTCACAGCACTGCTGTTCAGCTTGTGACCACAGCATCGCCTAAAAATGCCAAAATATACTTGTTCATGCTATTATGTAGTGATGATATTATTACAGAGGACCCCTGACTGTGATAAAAGTGACCAGGGTTCTGATAATAGCAGGATTGCGATGATATTTAGCGCTGTGCGCCATGGAGGGAGGAGTAATGCTGTGGGAGGGAGGGTGGTGGCGATGTTTTCTGACTGTGTGTGGCCACCTTTTATTGACTGCACTCAGCATACCAGCTTAGTGGTTCGCTATAGTGAACACAAATGTAGATACTTATATATAACATGTGTATAGAGGGTATAAACAGCAAGAGAAGGTTTGGAGCCGCTATTTTGGTGAGGGCGGTGGTGTCGTCTGCACGACGCCACCGTGCAGACGACGGTGTTGTTTACTGGATACCACGATCGTCTTTGGGCACCATACCAGTTTATTTGTACAATTATGGTGAATAAAACAGGTAGATATTTATTTATAATGTGTGTATATAGCGTAATAACATCACACAGTATTGTTGGAGGAGAAATATTAGTGCGTGTGGCCTTGAGGGAGGCAGCCATCAGCTGACTGTGTTAGGTCCTATGTCTTTGTGCATTTACTCACCATACAAGCTTAGATGTACAGTTATGGTGAACAAAACATGTAGATACTTATATATACCATCTGTATATAGTGAATTATAGCAAAAACAGTATTGTGGGAGGAGAATGTGGGCGAGTCAGATGACTGGAGGGAGGGCGGGAGTGGCTGGCTGGTACACGGCGGTCACTCCTCGTTACTTTTTGACTCATAATAGCTACTTAGTGGTTCGTTATGGTGAACAAAACATGCAGATACTTATATATAACCTGTGCTTATAGTGTAATAACCGACAAAGTATTTGTTCACTGATTGATGAACATAACTGAATCAACAATATGCACACCATATTTTTGAGTACAGCAATGATTCACTCATTTTATTATATAAATATATCAAACTACACACTATTGAATAATATTACAGCAAAAAAACTATGAAACATCAATCAGAGACATTGAAATAATTAGGTAATTATCTCTTTGTGGCAACTCTGGCCTGACAGCTGGCGAGCAACAGACCGCCTGGGACGCATGCTGAGTCAGCGCCTATAATTTGCCAGACTTCCCCGCCCTATAGCGGGCAATATATGGCACTTACGATTTTTTTTATTATTTTCCCGTGATCAGTGAACACAAATTAACAGGTTAGGAAGAAAAAATATTTTTTTTTTTTCAAAATGACATGCGCCTGTGCGGATAGCAGGATATTAGACCCCGAGCATGTTAAGGCTAGAGAGCACAAGCGTTTTGAAAAGTATCATCATCGGTATGCATCTCTAATGTGAAAAGTTCTTGTTATCCAACCTGTCATTTTTCTTGCAGTTGTGACGGCTACTTTATGGTGTTCTTTAAAGGTAAGGTCTTCTGACATGAGTACACCCAGATCCTTTACATTGCCTTTTCGTTCTATGTTATGATTTGCCTGAGTTTTGTACGTGGTTTCCGTTTTTATATTTTCATTTTTTCCATAGCGCATGAGCTGGAACTTGTCTTCGTTAAACACCATATTATTTTCTGTAGCCCATAGAAAGACCTGATCTACATCTGACTGGAGGTTCGCCGTGTCCTCTATGTTGCCTACTCTCATGAAGATCCTAGTGTCATCTGCAAAGGATGATACAGTGCTATAGGTTGTGCTCTTGTCTATGTCCGATATGAGGATGAGAAAAAGTACTGGAGCAAGCACAGTACCCTGGGGGACTGAGCTCTTAATGGTTGATGGGCTGGATTTTATTTGTTGACTATTACACATTGGGTTCTGTTGGTCAGGAATTGTAGATCCATTTGCCTACTTTTCCGGTAATTCCTTTGGAGCGCATTTTATGGGCAATAACACCATGGTCACATTTATCAAAGCTTTGCGAAATCTGTGTAAATTACATCAGCGTTTTGGTTTCTTCCATAGCATCTAATGCATATCATAGTGGTCC
>WNGS01085366.1:18863-29097 GCA_020271785.1 Procambarus virginalis
ATCAACTGCGACAGGCAAGAGCGCCCTGTTCTGAAACCATGTTGTCCGGGGTTATGGAGATGCTGTGATTCCCTGTATTTTGTGATCTTAGCACTCTCTCAAAAATTTTTACGATGTGCGATGTTAGTGCTATCGGTCTGTAATTTTTTGCCTCTGCCTTATTTCCTCCTTTATGAAGTGGTGCTATCTCTGCTGTTTTTAGTATATCAGAAATAACGCCAGTATCTAGGCTTTGTCTCCACAGAATGTGAAGGGCCTGCGATAGGGTTTTTTACAGTTCTTGATGAATATGGAGTTCCAAGAATCCGGCCTGGTGCAGAGTGCATAGGCATACTGTTTATGGCTTCTTCAAAATCCAGTGGGGATAGGGTGACGTTGATATTGATTTGATGTTGGTATCATATCCATGAAAAGATCATTTGGGTTATCGATCTTTAGTGCGTTTAATGGCTCGCTGAAGACAGAGTCGTACTGCTTCCTCAGTAGCGCGCTCATTTCGTTGTTGTCATCGGTGAAAGTTCCATCTTCCTTTCGCAATGGCCCGATACTAGATGTGGTTTTGATCTTGATTTTGTCATAGGATAGAAAAAATATTTCGTGGTTTCTCTCTATTCACTGATGGCCTTTTGACTTTCTGTCCTCCCGTGCGTTTTAGTATGATTCTTGTAGCTTGAGTTCAATTTTCCTATTTCGCTACCTACACCTTCTTCGGCGTTCCTGTAGATAGGGGCGACTCTCAAGTTGTTCCGCGATTCGTTTTCTTCGCCTATATAGGAGAACGACGTTCTCGTTCCAATCTCTCTCTCCTCTTTTTTCTTAAGGGGGATGCGGTTTGTACATATTTCTAGTGCTACTGTACTGAGCTTATTTTTTCCAGGCACTGGTTTCTGGTTCGCATTTCCTAGCTGTTCTTCCCAGTTAATTTCTGTGAAGTCCTGGTTTATTTGCTCCCAGTTTATCTGTTTATTATTGAAGTTGAATTTGCTGAGAATCTCCTCCACCGGAATCCGGACTGGTTTTGAAGGTCTATTCCCCATGGTTGTCATAACTTCAATTAAGTTTTGATCTGAGTAACAGATATTTGTAATATCATTATGTTCCTGATCAATTCATCATTATTAGTGAAATGATGGTCCAGCGTGTTCTACCCTTCCTCCTGGTTGGTTCTCTTTTTTGCTGGTTTAAGGCAAACCTGTCGCACATCCGTAGCAGGTCATTTGCATGTGCCTGTTCATTAAGGCTACTTCCTGGTATTCTTTCTGATATTACCAGTGTTCATGTAGCAGCCAGGTGCTTCCATTTCAGGTGCCGTAGGTTGACAGTCCCCAAGCAGGATGATGTTCAGAGCTGGATGTTGTGAGGTTTCCCAAACAGTGTTCTACTTCATTAGTTGGTCTTTAAACTGCTGAGGGTTTGCCTCCGGTGACTTATATACAAGGCAATATACTACATTTAGAATCTTCATATTTGATTATCAGCACTTCTACTATATCATTTGAGGTGTTAGCAGCTCAGTACAGATGAATGTGTCTTTGATGTATAGGCTGACCCACCCTGAAGCCGGTGTTTCCTATCACATCTGAAAAGATTTATTCTGAGATCCATATTTCACATCAAGGTAGTCCTTTGTGTGGGTTTCTGTTAGGGCTGCAAACACTTGCATTTTCCTCATGAAGGAGACCATCTATAAAGTGAACTTTTTGGATTTGCGTCGTTTTATACCTTGAATGTTGGGCAAATATAAATGATGTTATCGTGGTAGTGGAAGTGCTGGATGCCTTACTTGAAAAAAAACCAGCGTTGAATGTAATGAAACGCCATTTTCTGGGTGAGTCCGGAGGCTCCCCGGAGCTATCCAGGCTGAATGGATATGTATAACTTTCTGGCATCAGTCAAAGTGCTAGGAGTTCTTGCCTACCGGGGACCACGAGCCAGAACCTGGCCCCTCAGAGAGGCACGAGGAGCAAGGCCTATAGAAACCCTTGTGATTGGGAGCATTCTATGTCTGCCATCGACCGGGACAGGCACCAGAAAGGTAGGCGCCCCAAAACAAACCCCTATTCTGGTGAAATTATTGCTACCGAAAGCCGAACGAGTGGACAAAACTCCCCAAACAAAATTATCAAACTAGCATGACGTCATCACGTCGCCGCGCCACCGTCTGCGCAACCCCCCCCTCCCCGAGAGGGGGAAGGGGGAGCCCCAGACCCTCCACGCCGCGATCCAACTGGCAGTTCTTAGGCTGGATGTCAAATACGCGAAAAACGCCGCCGACCGGAGGGAGGGGCGGGATGCCGGGGAGCCTCCGGGACTCACCCAGAAAATGGCGTTTCATTACATTCAACGCTGGTTTTCTGGGGGAGCCCCGTCGGCTCCCGGAGCTACCTCCCCAAAGATAAGTAAAACAGGGAAGGAACCGGAGGCGGATACCACACGTCCTAACTGAACAACCAAAACCAGAGACAAAACAAAGACCAAAACGAGAAGACAAAGACCACAGGCCAATGACCAGGACGGCCCAAAAACTCAAGAGCAGGCCAGAGGGGAACAACGCCCAGGACAGCAAGTGGAATGGAGCAGAAGGAACCGCACACTTAACGCAAGCAGGAGCGGCTCTGCCAGCACCACCCAACATGAGGTGACAGGACAATCCCAGACGACGGTCCCAGAACAACCCCGAAGGGAAGACAAGCCAACCCTATCAAAGACCGAAGGACCCTTCGCAATGATAGGAAAACCACACCCTGCCCCGAGACGAAACACGCAGGTGGGAGACCAATAACCTGTCCCAATAACCTGGACCTGTGTTCAGATTCGCAAAACGCGAAGCTAAAAACAGCGACCCCGCAACCCAAAGGAGCAACATAACCAGCTCCAGCAGGGAAGAATGAGACACGCATCCCCGAGGCATCCAAGAGGATAACTACCGAGGACGAGAACCGCAGGAAAGCAAACACACCCGGTCCGGATAAGGAACAAAGAAAAACCGAAACCAGGACCGGAACCCAGCAAACCCGGTTCCAAGAAAAGGAACCAGGAAAGCAGGAGCGGCAGACCAAAAAGTCCACACCCCCCCCCCCCACAACAGCGCAACCCGAAGCCTGCAGAAAACTACAGAAATCGCAGGAACTCGGTACCAAAACAGAACACCGGAGAAGTCCAAAAGCAGGACGTGGAACATGGACAGAGGCCCATTGGAGCACCAAACAGGATAACCAAGAAGCACTGACCCAGACACACAAAAAAGTGTAGCATGGGGAGGAAAACGGAAATAAGGAAGGAAACCACGAAGACGGCCCAAGGAGTGGCCGGGAAGTAACGCACACGACCAACCACAAAATGTGTAGAGGAGCGCGTACATACCTGAGGGACCTTACGGACAGCAGGGTGCAGTCAGGCACCGAAAATAGGCAAGGAAAGTGTCCAGACAGGGAAAAAACCCTGGGGTCGACAACGAAAACAAAAGCACCAAAATGCGGGGCAGAGCCCCACAGGACAACAAAGAACAAAAGATGGACAAAAAAGGCACTAAAGACATACAAGGTGACCAAACACCACACCAAACACCCCAGTCAGGAGCCATCGACGCAATCCCGGCAAGCGGGGAAGAGTAAACAAGGATGGAACAGTGAACAAGGGTGGCAGAGTGAGTAGAGTATCCCAAGAAGATACTCGCTCCAACGCATGAGCCTAACCAGAGAAGCAAAGCTCTCCAAAGTACCAACGATGGAACTCAAACCGTTCCGTACGTCCAAGGAAAAGTCCTGCCAACCTGTGGAGAACTGTGAGGCGGCGCCCAAGCATATAACCAGCAGAGTAGCGAATAATAACTAGACTACCTGCAAGTGTGGTCTAGAACAGACATGCGAGACACCGTACCGACACTCAGAGCGCCCAACCCGCACCATTGCCCGCCAAAATATCACCCGCAACTACGGAATACGCAACAAAAGATAAGTAGTTCCGTAGTGTTTGTGTTTATTGACCAATCCCCACGAAACAATAGAAACTGGGATAGTGGCACAAGCCACCCTTGCGGTGCATTGTGGGCACGAAACAACGGGCATAAACGCAGAATCAGGAAAGACCGGAGGAATGACCTGCACTGTAATAGGCCCGGTGACGCGCGGAACCATTACCACGTAACGTGGTGGTGGGGCCCACGATTGGTGCAAGGGCGGGTTGGACATGTATGTGAGTGGGAATGGATGGTAAGAAACAGTAGCTACCCGCACGGGCCAATAGGCCCTCCGCAGGTCCACTGTACTTATGTCCGTATGTTTGAACGCACAAGGAGACACAGGAGGTAGTGAGCACCCAAAGGAGCCACAGACACTAAAAGAACCTGATTAATGTCAGAGGGGAAAGGAAGCGAAAAGCACAAAAAAGTCATGTGGAGGAGGCAGACGCCACCCACAGGAGCAAACGTGAAGACAGAGCCCAGAAGGCTCAGGAAACTGCACAATCGTCAACTGACAGGAGAAGCGGGGCCCAAGAGCCAGAGTCAACCCCCGCAAGCACAACTAGGCAAGCACCCCACCAAAAGTGAGAACCAGCACTAGGCCGACAGAAGCGCCAGACAAGACAACCTCACCTGCAGAGCAGACACACGACCGTGCCACAACACAGGCGAGCCAAGTAACATACCAGGAGCAGCACTAAAGGTGTGCCCGAAAGCCATGCATACTCGAGGCAGCAGGCATAGTATGTACCCTTACCTGAATAAAATGCGAGGTCGAAGGAGAATACGGCCAGAGGTGCGCGCCCAGCAGAAGATGAAGCAGAACAGAGGGAGAACAAAGTGACACCCCCAGATATAAATCCAAAACACCCTCAGCATCCATAGGGCCATGACTGGAGAGAGAAACGAGCAAGAAGCCGCAGAAAACCACGAGAAACGACGCGAACACGAGCATACCGCCCGTAAACAAAACGCACACTGCGGCCCCAGCACACGAGGTACGAAACGCACCACTCGTCCACTGGGAGGCGTGGCTCGTACACCAGGCGGACACACAATTCGTACACACAACGTACAGACATCGAACAAACACCAGGAAGGTGTACGGAACGAAAACAAAGAATGCCGAAACTGGAAGTAGAGACGACGCGAAACCAAAACAAGGTGAAAACGAAGAGAAAGAAAACAGATGATGGAAGGGAACCAACAAGGCCGACAAAAGACCCGATGGAAACCACATCGAAAATCAACAGACGTTCCAATAATATTGGAAGGTACGAAGAGACTCATGAATCAACGAGAACCATGACAAGCATCCCTGATCCAGGAACATGCAGGGACAACGCTATGAAGCGGTTTAGGCACTAAGAACTAGGTCAATATATAAATCCATCAATGTTTGTTTCACACCTTGTATGGATGTACCTTACCTGAACACTTTTTTTTTTTCGTGAACAGCATCGCAACATAAGAGCGAAAAGGGTAAGGAAAAGCGGGTGAAACACACCCCCAGGAACGACGGGACCGATGAACCCGAAGAAACACGGAACCGAACCCAGGGAGGGGTATACCCGAAAACAACAGGAACACAGAGGGAAGGAACAACCCCACTGAGGAACTGCCAGCCCCACTCCAAAGGTACAAGTACCCAAGAGGGGCAATTGGGCCGAGGCCCCCCAGGCAACCCCTCCCTAACCCCGGGAACCTCTACGGCATGACCCAGGGCCGAGTCGCACCCCCAAAGCCCCAGCTTAACAAGGAAAAGCTGGGGCAGCCGTGCAAACACTAATGAAGGGAGCCCACTGGTCAGACCCATATGGCACGGCTGGAGGAACCGACTCGAATGCCTCCGCCGCCACCCAGGAAGAGGAAAACCCCCGAGACCACCCGAGTCTCAACCCAACCAGACCCCGCCCCAACCCCGAAACCCGCCTATGGTTCGGAGCAGGAGGCAAGGAAGGAAGTGAGTAGAACAGAAGGGGAGGAACAAGAAGCGGAAGGAGCCAGAGCCGAAGCGACCCCCACCCCCAAGTCCAGACCCCAACCACCAAAACGGGGCAGCCTCGGGGCATCCGGGGCCGCAAACCAAGAGCGTTGCAGCAACACACCCAGCAAGCAACGCCGCAGCCGCCTGCACCTGATTATCAAGACCAGTGGCCTGGGTGAAGGAGAGCGCGTACCGACAACAATCATCGGATGACTCCGGATCACAAGAACAAGGACCCAACAGGCAGCATGGCAGAGGCACAACAGGTGAGTGTCACCCTGAGACAAGGGGACAGATCAACCGTCAAACTCGCAGGACGCGAGGGGGACTCCGGGGACACACCTAGAGGACCACGGAGCCCCCGTGGGGTTTCCCAGGGCCCTTAGCCTTTGGTACACGCTAAGGAAGCCCAGGCAGGGTACCGCGAACCGGCGCCCAAATCTACCAACAAACTGCTAAAGCTGAACCCCGGGACGTGTCCACTCACGGGGGCCAAGCGGGGAGTATCGCCAACAGAAGAATTCGAAAGAATTTCACCTAGAACAGGAAAGGGGGACCACAGTAAAGGCAGACCCCCCCACCAGGCAAAAACAAAAACAAAAGAAAAACCCTGCAAGAGGACAACGTACCCAGGCGGAACAGAGCCGGCCGCTGTTAATGGTGAAAACTAGCTGTGCAGTACCCCGCGCCCCTACCAGTGACGAAAACTACCACCTACCCAGAGACAAACCAGGGCAACAAAACCCCAGCCGACTCCAAGGGCGGCCCAGTACCGAGCAGTAAAGGACACAGCGGAGGCAGAACCCAAGGTGACTTGTGGAAGGTGGCCCCAAGCCCCAAGGGCAGTACTTACAGAGCACCTAGGGAAGATAGCCCTAGGCACATGCAGCCCGAGTACCGTGGAATCTTACTCCTGGCTCACACCCCACCGGTAGAGACAGTCCACACCACAAGACACAGAACTGAAACAAAAACCGGAGCCAGAGGCACTCGACCAGCCAGTAATACCATCAGCCAAGAACTACCAGTTGGATCGCCAGCGTGGAGGGTCTGGGGCTCCCCCTTCCCCCTCTTGGGGAGGGGGGGGGGTTGCGCAGACGGTGGCGCGGCGACGTGATGACGTCATGCTAGTTTGATAATTTTGTTTGGGGAGTTTTGTCCACTCGTTCGGCTTTCGGTAGCAATAATTTCACCACAATAGGGGTTCGTTTTGGGGCGCCTACCTTTCTGGGTGCCTGGCAGACACAGAATGCTCCCAATCACAAAAGGGGTTTCTATGGGCCATTGCTCCTCGTGCCTCTCAGAGGGGTGCCAGGTTCTGGCTCGTGGTCCCCGGTAGGCAAGAACTCCTAGCACTTTGACTGATGCCAGAAAGTTATACATATCCATTCAGCCTGGATAGCTCTGGGGAGCCGACGGGGCACCCCCAGAAAAATATATATATATATATATATATATATATATATATATATATATATATATATATATATATATATATATATATATATATATATATATATATATATATATATATATATATACCAAGTGCCCATTACAAAACAGGGAAGGCAACAAAAGCAGCAAGCCTGAAGCCCCACCACCAACTGAGCCAGTCCCAGAAAAATTGGAGAGGAACGTGCCAAGAAGTGACCTGGAGGTCCAGGGCCACCACCCAGGCACCCGGCTCCAACAGAAGCCGGACAGGAGACAACAGTCCTCCGAGGAGGGCATAGAATCCAGGGCGCAGACTGAAGAAGTCCAGAAGAACTGCAGATGCGAAAGGCCCATGACTGCAAAGAGCAGACGGGAACCCCAGAAGGATGGGGCGGATCGACCATGTCCAACGCACCCCACTAAGATGACATGACGAAGCGCAGGGGTAGCAGCCCACCCCGCCAGCTCTGAACCCCCAAAAGGGGGAGAAGCCGTCCACCGATGCCACCAGAGGCCGGAAGACAACCAAAAGCGCCCACCAACAGCGGGACCATGCGAGAGTCAACAGAGCAAGCTGCTCCCCCAGTCCTCCATCAACAGAGAAGGGAACAGAACCCCTTCCAAAAGAAAAAGTACACACACACATATACACTATGTATATACACATAAATATACATATACACAAACACACAAGTGTGTATACACATGGGCACACACACACACACACAGCGTACACATGTACATGCGTACACACACACATACATTGTAAAAGAAAAGTACAAGGCGCCGACCAGTGGGCAGAGAGCACCACGCCGGCCAGGCAAAGAAGGCACAAAACTGCATCAAAAGGCCCACCTCGACAGCAAAACCTCAAAGTCCCAGCACGACCACAACATGTGCCAAGACCCAAAAAGATCAGTCTGCAAGCCAGGAAGACCCAGGAACCCCAGAAGGCAGAACCGGGTCACACGAGAAAACAAAGCCCCCTGAACCCACAAAGGGGGCCCAAGAGGAAGAAACCTCCGAAACGAAACCAAAGAACCCAAAGGAACCCAGAATCGAACCAGGGGGAGCCCAAACTACCACATTTGCCGGCGGAGAACACCACAGAAAGGCAAAGCACAGCCCCCAAGCAGAACCCCCCTGGGAGAACAGTCATAACAGACCGAAAACCGAGGGACAAGATGTGTGAGCAAGCATGGGAGCAAGCATACCAGGTGGATAGCTGGCATGAGGAGTCTGGGGCTCCCTCTTCCCAATCCTGGGGAGGGGGGAGCTGTGCAGACAGCGGCGCAACGACGTGTGACGTCATGATCGTTTGCTCGTTTCCTTTAGGGGAGTTCTATCCACTTGTTCGGCTTTTGGTAGCAATAATTTCACCAGAATAGGGGTTTGTTTTGGGATGCTTACCTTTCTGGGTGCCTGACCCAGTCAATGGAAGACATAGCCAACCAACCTTCCTTCCAACCACACGGGGGAGTTTCTATAGGCCATTGCTCCCCGTACCTCTCTCAGGGGGCCAGGTTCTGGCTCGTGGTCCCTGGTAGGCCCACAGAATTCCATACACATGACTGATGCCAAAGTCTGACATTAGCATATCTGCCTAGTAAGCTCTGGTGAGCCAAAGGGGCTTCCCCCAGAAAACAGCCGACTTGAGAGAGGGAGGGATGCCAGGGAACCTTTGGGTCTCACTCAAAAAATGAAGTTTCATTACATTCAATGGTGGTTTTCAGGTTTTTCTTAAACGAGGGTGAAGCGAGAGAGAGGTAAAGAGGCATGGGGAGAGCGACTGGAAGTGAGAGACGGGGGTAAAGAAGCATGGGGAGATTGTCGAAGTAAGAGAGTAGTAAAGAAGCACAGGGAGAGAGACAGGAAGTGAGAGAAGGTAAAGAGGCACAGGGAGAGAGACTGGAAGTGAGAGAGGGGTAAAGAGGCACAGGGGGAGAGCCTGGAAGTGAGAGGTAAAGAGGCACAGGGAGAGAGACTGGAAATGAGAGAGTGGTAAAGAGGTACAGGGAGAGTGACTGGAAGTGTGAGGTAAAGATTCACAGGGAGAGAAACAGGAAGTGAGAGAGAGGTAAAGAGACACAGGGAGAGAGACAGGAAGTGAGAGAGTGGTAAAGAGACACAGGGAGAGAGACTGGAAGTGAGAGAGGGTTAAAGAGACACAGGGAGAGAGACTGGAAGTGAGAGAGGGTTAAAGAGACACAGGGGGAGAGACTGGAAGTGAGAGAGGAGTAAAGAGACACAGGGAGAGAGACTATAAGTGAGAGAGGGGTAAAGAGACACAGGGGGAGAGACAGGAAGTGAGAGAGGAGTAAAGAGACACAGGGGGAGAGACTGGAAGTGAGAGAGGGTTAAAGAGACACAGGGAGAGAGACTGGAAGTGAGAGAGGAGTAAAGAGACACAGGGAGAGAGACTGGAAGTGAGAGAGGAGTAAAGAGACACAGGGAGAGAGACTGGAAGTGAGAGAGGAGTAAAGAGACACAGGGAGAGAGACAATAAGTGAGAGAGGGGTAAAGAGACACAGGGAGAGAGACTGGAAGTGAGAGTGTGGTAAAGAGACACAGGGAGAGAGACAATAAGTGAGAGAGTGGTAAAGAGACACAGGGAGAGTAACTGGAAGTGAGAGAGTGGTAAAGAGACACAGGGAGAGAGACAATAAGTGAGAGAGGGGTAAAGAGACACAGGGAGAGTAACTGGAAGTGAGAGAGTGGTAAAGAGACACAGGGAGAGAGACAGGAAGTGAGAGAGTGGTAAAGAGACACAGGGAGAGTAACTGGAAGTGAGAGAGTGGTAAAGAGACACAGGGGGAGAGACAGGAAGTGAGAGAGGAGTAAAGAGACACAGG